>CAJNDT010000255.1:0-260941 GCA_905221615.1 Symbiodinium sp. CCMP2592 | reverse complement strand
GCCCCCTTCAGATCCGCCGTTTTCCCGTACAAAGCGTTCAGGTTCTTCTTTCGAGCAGCACTCGAGAGTGTATTTATCAACATAGCAATTTCGTCGATAGAGTGCGTGATGGGCTTTTCAGAGACTGTGACCGTATCGTTAATCAAACTCGAGGAGTAGTTGTCAATAGGTCGCAGCTTCTCCCCTTGCAGTAGCGGAAAACGGGAGCTGACCAAACATCGTTTCGGCAATGACTCGAAATCATAAGGTCCCGAGAGGTACCCACTCTGCACCTCTTCCATCGTCTTGTCCCACAACAGCTGGTCAATTTCCTTATCACCCGACGACCCAGTCTTCGCCCGGATCTGCTGTTTGATTTCATCAGACATCCCCAAAATTTGTTCATTATCCAACCTAGCAGGCTTGAGCTTGGTATCCAGCACCCCGGTGATAGGAATGTCTCCCGTCAGCGTGGCTGCGTCGATGAGTTCCTGAACCACACCCATATCATCATACCCAATGTCTCGCAGCATCTCTTCGAACAGCAAGATACGTTTGGGTTGAAGGATCTTCCTTCTGTGATCCGACATGCCAGCTTTCAGCTTGGCTTCCTCTGGTTCCAACTCTTTGGCTCTTCTGGCCCACTTCTCGATGTAATTCTTCCTCTGAGAACGAACCATTCCCGGTTTGTGTACTAGGTCATGAACGAGGTCTCTCAAATCCTTGTTGCACTTGGATAACTTATGATATGGGTGTCCAATCTTACCTGCTTTGGCGATAAATTCGATGGGATCCCATGGGATGCCCACTCGCAAAACTGAGGCTCCATTCAAGTTTTGCATTTCCTGCTGGAGTTGCGGGCTCAATTGCCCCCCTGACTGAGTACGCGACAGAAGCTGGGAATCCTGAAACCCAACGAGGTCTACACCCTTTTCCATGAGCTGGACTACCCCCATATCCCAGTACTCATGCTCCTTGAGGAGCGCCTCAAAGAGTGAAAGGTTCTTGCTTGTAAGCACTTTCTTCATATGGCCGGGAAGGGCCTGGTGCCTGGCCTTCTCAGAACAGCTGAGTTTCTTGACAAGAATTTCAGCCTTAGCAATCGCTAACTTCCTCTTGAGCTCTAAGACCTTAGGGGTTGTCGTCATCACAGCTTCAAGGGCATCCAGGAAGTGTTTGGATAACGGTCTAGCAGCGTCAAGGGGGTGAGGGCAGCTTAAGGCTTTACTCAGAAACTCGGAGGGGGAGTGCAATATCCCCACTTTCCACTGCTTTCTTGAAGCCTCTGGTCCATCCTCGGTTGATCCCCCCGCGAACTTGGCAGAGAGGATGCGCTCGCAGGGCTGAAGTTTAGAACCTTGCGGGACTACCTTAAAGGACCGGTACTCAGGAACCAAAGGGGCATGGCGCTTGGTCTGACGTCCCAGCGCGGCGGTGGAAGCCTCTTTGAGTCGAGTGATCGGACTCGGCGTGGCGGACCTAGCCTTGGCACACTGCAGCAGGCAGTCCGCGATGCGGTTGCAAAGAATCTGTGGGTAGGCAGCGGGAACGGCCCAGGCGCCGGGGCGCGGACCATGCCAATGCTTGCCGTCGCAAGCGACCGCTAAGGATTCGAAGACACGAGGCGTGCCAAAGAGGCGGGTCAGAGCCCGACTAGAGCCCCCGTGCATGCAAATGGGAAAAACAACCTTCTGAAGCCCAGCCCACTTCGAAAGAACCTCGGATGGCAAACGGGAACGCGCGCAGGACGTGAGCAGGGCCCAGCCTTCGCTCCGGTCAGGCTGTTCAAGAGACACCACAACATCATTTTGGGCGCACCAGCCGATGATGTCGCAAATGAACTGTGCGAGGGCCTTGTGGTCCGAAAGAATCGGAGGTGCCAGATGGACTGCAAAGGGTTTTCGAGCCTGAAGCACATCCCAGATGACTGACTGACCAGAGGCAGTGGCTAGGTCAAGCTTGCAGACCGGCGCCTTGGGATGGTTGACTTATCGTTCAAAGATCGTGCTTTGTGTTTTGATGTCTATCATGTTTGAACCTTCAGGGATGAATGCTTGCACTCGCACATGTCACATGCAAGAAGTTCAAAGCTCGACGCTATTTTCACACGGTGGGGTAGCAAGTACCGCACACGGCCGATATCTTCGAACTGTCGGTCCTGTGAGACACAAGACTCTTTTCGTCCCCACTTCCTGGAGTCGCAGTGTTAAGCAGGCAGATTCGAAACTCTCTTCACAATCGATAACACCACTTTGGTCGCCTCGACGGACTCGTCCTTGAATCCTAACTTCCTGACTCTATCAAGTTTCATCCTTGAGGGTTCGTCAGCCAGATTGGCTGGTGATGCCACTCTCGCATACCACGGCAAGATGCCGTGGACATACTCAAGAAAATTGACCTCATCGATAAGAATCCCAGCAACCCCTTTCTTCGAAGAGCCGGCGATGTATGCGTGTCTCGCAGCATCATTATCGATATAACAAATCACTCCCGTTCCAGCCACAGCACCCGGCTGTTCGTATGATTCTGCGAAAGCAGCCGTCTTCTCGACTAAGAGCTTGAGACCGATCAAGACTCCGAACATTTCGAGCTCATATATGATCGTATGCTCATCTTGTAACGACATCGACTTGGCTTGCTGCTCTGAGATCGGCACGCTGAAGAAAGAAAGTGCAGAACCTGCCCCGGTAAGAAGGACTCCCCCAAGGCCTCCGGTTCCTGATTCCGTCTCAAACGCCGCATCGGTAAGGATCATAAAAGTCCTGCATGAAACTTGTCCCACTAACCTCGGTTGGGCCATGTCAAGGAACTTACCAAACTCTTCAAGTCGTTCTTTGGCCATCGACGAAAGCTTCGACCTACCAGTGTAGGCATGCTTTGTCACCTCTGTCAGGCACCTTCTCCCCAGTCTACCGAAAAACTGGGCTTGAGCAAACTGTAGCCTACCCCGCAGTTGTAAAGCTTCCTTCTGAGTCATGGCTCCCTTGTCCAGGAAACCCTTGATCGCAGCAGTAAGTTCCTTGCGTCGTTTCTCAGTGTTCCTGACCTTCAGAACTCCTGACCCCGTCTGGTCAAGCTCGAAAAGAACGCCAAGGGCCTCGAAGCTAGTGTTCCACTCCGTTGTCTTATCAGCTGACAGTTTCCAACCTAACAGCTTCATAACTTCATCGAAAACGTGCGAACACGAACTCCTATCTCCTCCAAGAGCGAGCAGAACAAAGTCGTCGAAGTAATTCGTGGTTGGGATCCTGGCCCCTTTGACCAGGATAGTCCAAAGAGCTCTCGCCACCCTGAGGAAAAAATACACGGCCTTGGTGGAGCCGAAGGGCACAGCTAGTTGTTGGAACAACTTGGGCTTCTCCTCTGCCGGGTCGTAGACCGAGAGGTAAGAGAAATCTAAGCTTGTATCAGATACCGCCAATTGTCTGTAAGCCCCCTTCAGATCCGCCGTTTTCCCGTACAAAGCGTTCAGGTTCTTCTTTCGAGCAGCACTCGAGAGTGTATTTATCAACATAGCAATTTCGTCGATAGAGTGCGTGATGGGCTTTTCAGAGACTGTGACCGTATCGTTAATCAAACTCGAGGAGTAGTTGTCAATAGGTCGCAGCTTCTCCCCTTGCAGTAGCGGAAAACGGGAGCTGACCAAACATCGTTTCGGCAATGACTCGAAATCATAAGGTCCCGAGAGGTACCCACTCTGCACCTCTTCCATCGTCTTGTCCCACAACAGCTGGTCAATTTCCTTATCACCCGACGACCCAGTCTTCGCCCGGATCTGCTGTTTGATTTCATCAGACATCCCCAAAATTTGTTCATTATCCAACCTAGCAGGCTTGAGCTTGGTATCCAGCACCCCGGTGATAGGAATGTCTCCCGTCAGCGTGGCTGCGTCGATGAGTTCCTGAACCACAC
Organism: Symbiodinium sp. CCMP2592; assembly: GCA_905221615.1. Lineage (NCBI taxonomy): Eukaryota > Dinophyceae > Suessiales > Symbiodiniaceae > Symbiodinium > Symbiodinium sp. CCMP2592. The sequence goes on along the minus strand of CAJNDT010000255.1, from coordinate 257,050 downwards.
CCATATCATCATACCCAATGTCTCGCAGCATCTCTTCGAACAGCAAGATACGTTTGGGTTGAAGGATCTTCCTTCTGTGATCCGACATGCCAGCTTTCAGCTTGGCTTCCTCTGGTTCCAACTCTTTGGCTCTTCTGGCCCACTTCTCGATGTAATTCTTCCTCTGAGAACGAACCATTCCCGGTTTGTGTACTAGGTCATGAACGAGGTCTCTCAAATCCTTGTTGCACTTGGATAACTTATGATATGGGTGTCCAATCTTACCTGCTTTGGCGATAAATTCGATGGGATCCCATGGGATGCCCACTCGCAAAACTGAGGCTCCATTCAAGTTTTGCATTTCCTGCTGGAGTTGCGGGCTCAATTGCCCCCCTGACTGAGTACGCGACAGAAGCTGGGAATCCTGCGGGAGCGCCCCAAGCTCCGGCAGCACACGGGCGCCTTGCGGGACCCGCCAGTCCTGTTTAAGGCGCTTCGACCCGCCAAACGGATCCTCAACCTGTGGTGGCAGAAAGACATAGACCACCAACTTCCATTCAGACACCACTTCCGGCATCGCCCCACGTGGCTGATTCATAGCCGAAACTCGCAGCGATTTGTTAGTCAAGGCCGGGCTACGGCACGGCAGCTGTCGCTGAGTCAAACCTGCAATGAAAACCTCAGCTACCGCCGTGGCAAAAACCGGCGGGTAGCCTGTCTGCGCCTCCGAGCGCTGGTGCACCTTATGTCCCAGCAGAGCCGACTCCCTGCGCACAGTGAGGACTTCAGGCATATTAGACAACACGAAGCTGCGCTGTTTGCTATGTGGGTCCCAATACCGCCAATCAACCTCCACCTGATGCGGAGGGTGCTGTGCTGCTGGTAGGCGATTCTCCCAAAATGGAGAGGACACCGAACCCTCAAGAATCATGGGCAGGTTGTTGCTTAAGCAGCCAGCCATCACGGCCAGAATGAAAGCTGTAGTGACAGGCTCCGAGGCAGGCTTAGGAATACATATCATAACACCCGCAATCTTCCGTTTGTCAAGCCATGTTAGGACAGAGTCACAAGCCTCCCGCGTCGACAAGTCCATCTGAAGCACTGGGGCCATAGCCGCCTTCTGCTTGAATCGGTCCACTCCGTAGGAAAAATAGCCCTGCTTAATCAAAGCTGAAGCCACACGAGCTTGGCCTGCAAAACACTGCAAAATGGCCCTGCTTGGCTCCTGACTCTGAGGGGCCGGAGAATTGTCCTGTGATGCCACGAGAGGTGAGGGGAGCGCCCCCTCGCTCCCTGCGTGCTCCAAGGAAAACGACTCAGACGAAGCACTCGGCATCGTAGGGGCATCCAAAACTGTAGGTTCTACCAAAATCGGAGAATCGTCGACATCCACCATCTTAGAAGCAGGGTCCACTCCCACTCCAAAAGGTGGCGAAGCCGGGGCCGCGACATCAGCTACAGAGATACCACCTGAAACGGGTTCTTCCGAAGATGCCATCTCCACGTCCGACGCCAAAGCGACGGGGCAAGGCGGGGGATCCGCTAGTCACAGCTTCTTGGGCTTCAAAGGACACTTACCCACCGGGTGGTCACCACCGCATTTGAAGATGCAGCAAGTATGATCGCCCTTCTGGCAGTTTGCATCCGAACAAGTCCCGAGGTTGAAGCCGTAACAGACCTTGTTGCCTTTATGATTCCATGCAGAGGCTCCCTGGAAGCGAAGTCCCTCAGGTAACCATTCCGGCTTGCCGGCCCCCGAGCCTTTGCCCTTGGGCGACTTGCCCTTAGCTTGCCAGGTGTTCTTGCCTTTCCCTGTCCAATTATCAGAGCCTTTGGAGTTCCAATCACCCTTACCTTTGCCATTCTTCCCCTTCCAGGGCGCAGTATCGCCGTAAGGGCCAGGACGACCGCCTCGGCCATTAGCATTCTTGCCCTTACCGTCCAAGTCGCCCATAGGCAGAAGGGCTACAATTAGGTCGTAATCATGAAGAATAGCCCCGATCGCTGCATCAAGTGGGAGAGTGCCTGAGGCGTCTGCCCGGATGTCTTCACCTGCCTCCGACAACTTGGAAAAGGCAAGCTTGTCAGCCCGCAGAATCTGACGAAGAGACACTTTCCTGTAACCAGGCTGAGCGGGTTTGGTCAGATACCTGAACAAAGAGGCGATGTAAGCCTCATGCTTCTCCCAACTGATCAAGCGAGCAAATGCATAAGCCACTCCTCTGCGACGCAGGGCATTAAGGACCTGCAAAGAGCCCTCAATATCGCGATCGTCCATACCAGCAGTCTCCGTAACCTTCAACTTACCGCCTTCCAAGGACAGACTGGTGGTCAAGGGCTTGATGTTCTGAACCTCATCCTCACGGCTATGGCACTTCTCTGGACCGATGTACTTCAAGCACCGACTCTCCCACTGCTGAACGGCCATGTCAATCATGTCAAGCAATGCATGACTCGGCTCAAGCTGTCCAGTGAGCGAAACTCCTGCGAGCTGAGTCCGAAGCTGATCCATGCGAGCATTACGCTCGGCGACCCCCACCTTTTTAGGGGAAGCGTGTTCCGCAGGTTCTGCCAAATCCTTCAAGGAAGCCACTAGCATGGTCTGAGCTTCCAGTATCAAAGGCCTCAGAGACGCCTTCTCGCCCACCGTGATGCCTACCAACATGGCCTCGCTCCACGTGTCAAACTCAGTCTGAGATAGCACCTGTCCCGGTTGTCCGACACAAAAAGCCAACTGGGCCAAAGTGGTGACCCCTTCACCTTTCAGGGCATCCACGACTCGCTTGGCAAGCGAGATTTCATCCGCTCGCTGCACAAAGAAAGGCGCAGAATCTACGGAACTCGTCATGGCTAAAACACCTGCAACCGAAAGCACTGGCGAAAACGAAGCTCACACAATGTACACGCGCACTATACTAGCACAGCTGGCACCTTTTCGAGCAGGCAGAAATCAAACTGCGCTCTGGGGGAAACACTTGGCACATTGTGGGTGCGCTTGCGCCCGCGCCATAGGGATGCGCCGATAATGATAATGATCACCAAAAGCTCGGCCACACAAGAACATTGGCGACCCCAAAGTCGTGCGATGCAGAACCTGGCTCGTCGGGTGAGCCCAGAAAGATTGTTCCTCCGGGGCCTCTTCATCGGAGTCCGAAACATCAGAAACTACAGCCAAAGCATCATCCTGGTCGTCCTCCACAGCCGCCTGTAGGACTTCCGAGTCCGGTGGAAAAGCAGCCGCCTGCAGGACAGATTCCCGAGTCCAACCTGATGCGAAATGACCTGAACGGGTCTGGTCCGGCAGGAACTTGCCCGTCGCGACTGCATCCAGCACGACAACATACTCACGCAGTGCCGCACTCTGCAACTCGCGTCCATAAACTGCATCGCTGCCAGTCGCAGCGTCCGCGTGATGGCCTAGAACTCGCTTGGTCTCGCGAAGCATCCCGAATTTGCTACACCAAACAAGTGAGGTAACCTTCAACGAGTGCGAACTCACAGCCTGTTCCGACGATGGACGTGGCAGTAAATACCTCAGCCACCTGGTAATTTCGCTGCTAGACAGCGGGTCGGAGGACCAAGACCCATCCGGCAGAGGCGCCGGCAAAAATGGGACATCCGCCTGATCATTCGGCAAACCGGCCTCAGCCCTCCAGGAGGAGCTGACCAAAGGGTGTTTTGGCAATACCCTGGCCAGGAATCACCAGAGGCAGTATACGACGTCGCTGGGTGTCCAGCCGAGACGTCTTGTGCTCGAGCGTCCCTAACTCAATGAAACCCGAGCTCCAGTCCTCGTTGTGCACATCTATCAAGATACTTTTGACGCACCGGATGTCCGATGGTCTTGCCCTCGCATAGAGCATAGCAAGGAAATGCGCCGCCCCGCATCTATCAATGACAGAAATAGAGGGATCACAACAGATCGCGTGCAGTTGGAGAACTTCTGATACTTTGAGGGGCGTCGCCGGGCACCAAGGGTTTTTAGTCTGTAACGCCTTCTTCACCACACCATGAATTCGAGGGCTGCTGAAAACCTCTAGTTGTACACGTAGTCCCAATGTATAATAGCTCCACTTGATAGCACGCAGACTACTGTCCAGTGTGGTGGCCGCAGTCTTGGGCATCTTGAGGACACAATGGATGAAAGACCATAAAGTTTTCTCCGCAAAAGGCGGAGCGTAGCTGGCTTTCAAAAGCCACTCACAAAAGGTACGAACCGGACCCACATGTTTCAAAATGGTATTCTGTGATTTCCCTGCCAAAACTGCCTGAACAGAATCCTGGCCGTCCTCCTCGTCATCAGCCATCAAGGTACACAAATCGAAGAAACTCGAGAAAGCATGCAGTAATGTGAGGACCCGGCGGTACGCCTCTTCGCGACGATCCGCGGCCCTAGGCCCTCGTTTTGCCTTGACTGCACGAGTCCATGCCTGACAATGAGAACCACTCGTCACAGACGGTCCGGAATCCGAAGGCTGTGCTGTCGTCTGAGGAACAGGCGACGAACCAACCAGTCCCTGATAAGGCAGGTTCAAGCCCTGAGGGAAAGCCGCCTTCAATGGATCAAATATGCACAGCATAGCCGGCTGTTCCCAAGGTTGCCGCGGCAACGACGACCGAGCATGGGTTATGTTTCGCATGAACACTTCATTCTCACTCGCTCTAGGGTCGTGGCCAGACATCGCAAGAACTCTGGCAGGAACTCCGCCCCACCAAAACGGTCAAAACTTGAACCGACCGGCGCATGATCAACTACTGTGGGATCAGTGTCTGGTACATGCCATGGCTTCAAGGCCCAACTTTCGTTGCAATAACAAACAACCAAAAGCGAGCATGAACGACTCAAACCGGTCTCGGTTGTTTTTCCATTCAGGAAGATTCTGGTGCTCAGGTCAGCTCGCGACCAGGTCCCTAAAAGGGGTAGGTGATGGCCACACCCAGGATGTAGGTCAGGTCAGACCTAGCCACTGCCGAATCCCGCCCCACAGCCAGTCCTGCATCTCGGCTAGAAATCTGCAACTGTTCGCCAGTTCCGGCGTCCAACTTGACATGGGTCTCCGGGGTCCTGACCTCACAAAGGATGGTCGAGGGCTGTTGGCCTTTGCTGATCGAGCGGCTCCTCTTCAAAATGGTCCTCAAAGTACTGCAATCGGGGTTCATCGTGAGGTGGCCCGGTGAAGCCACCCCAAAAGGGCCTACGGTAGGAGTGGAGCCCTTCTTGAAGTTTTGGGGACGAATGATCCGCTCCCTCAGGATCAGAGGAAGTGCATGCTGCGAGGTCCCATGTGCAAAAGAATAATGATGCGTCTCGGACTCCAGGAGCTCGCGATGCATGGTTGATTGGAGGGGGGCATCCGTGCCCTGCTCCACCACAGGGATCACCAAATGACCCCAGCCTTCTCCCCTGATCTGGAAAATCGTGGGGATTCCATCGACGGTGGGGCATACCACCTCCGCTTGCAGCATAGCGCGAACCACCGCTTCTAGCATGCTTCGAGGAACCTGAAAGGAAAGGAGGACCTCATCGGCAATCCGAGCAATCTCATGCTCATCGGGGGAGGCAAGAACCGGGATGATCCCCTCGTCCCGAGCCGCTGCCGGGCACGGAACTCGCCACTCATCTTCCTCGTTGTTTTGCCTGGCAATCTGCCAGTAATCCGCCCATGCATCGGGAGCAGCATCGTGCTCCCACCGCTGCTTCTTACTGGTGTCGCCCCCGCCCAAATTAGGGCTCAGGATCTGCGCCTTAGCTGCGGCTTTGGGCTGCCAATTTTGGCGCGGCTTCTCCCACTTGTTCCATTTGTGCCCCCAGCCGGCACTCGACGTCGCAGCATCTGATTTCCACTTGGCTGAATCTCCAGCCGACCAAGAATAACCCCCGCTCCAACCAGAGGTCGCCTTATTCCAGGGGTCCGTACCACCCGGTGTGGCATCCGATTCTTTTCGGGACTTCTTCTCCTTCTTCCGCCTGGACTTCTTGGCCTTTGAAGTCTTAGCACGTTTGCTAGACTTGGCCTTCTTGGCCTTGTGGCTTTTGCCCTTCTTGGCTTTCTTCACTTGCTTCCGGAGCTTCGACCTCTTGGCCGGCGACGAACTGTCCGAGACCTCGGTCTCCTCGGAGGAAGACTCGTACTCAGACGAATCAGTCGAGGACGTCATGGCTATCAACTAGACTCGCAAAGAGAATGAGCCCGAAAACTGCAACAGCATCTCTGCGCATCAAGGGGAACTTCGCCCCACCTCACCATGGACTCTTGTCCCAATAGCATCTTGCTATGCTGTAGGCTCTCTGCCGACACACCTTTCTTCCGCCTCATAGGCACGATAAAGACTCCGCCTCCGAAGCGCTGAAGTGCTAACTCTCGCCAACATCCGGCCTGAGCATACAGAAAACTCGCGAAATCGAAATTACTTGCGACGCCATCTCTCCACATTCCGAGGTGGGGGTACAGCGATCTGGGGTCCCGGCGAGACCCGAAGTCTGTCGGGGCACTCACGAGCATAATGACAAGGGCAGCGTATGCCCGCGCGAACCAGCATCTTTGCAACCGCGCGCGTCTTGCCAACTCGCGGCGGTGGGGGCCCCGGCCGCCACACCGCAACGAAGGTGAACTCTCCAGAGGTCTGGAGCTCCTCAGAGGCTGTCTGCATGCCTGATGCAGCCACTGACACAATGTTCGCCGCAGGCTCAGTGGAGCTGCTCGCCTGTTGCCCGGTATTGAGTTCGACAATCGCTGCAGAATCCGAGCTCTTCCCACGCTTCTTGCCCACCTTCCTAGATGGCTTCTTGCGGGCTCGCCGGTCCCGTCCGTCCTTCTTTTTCTTCTTTTTGTCTGGTCGTTTCGTCTGGGCAGGGTCATCCAGGAAATCGAAAGCTGAGCTCCACGATGACATCTCAGCGTCAGTCTCTAAAACCTCTGCCGAATTAGCATTATCCGACATCCCCGCTGAGTTGCTGGAAATTGCCTGAGACACAACGGCTGCAAACGTGGAGCAAAAAGGAAGACCTGTGCATTCTCACCCTGCCTGCCTGCTGCCCCTCGCACTCCGAGAGCAGCGCAAATAATCAGCAAGTCCCCGCTCAGACTTTTATGCAGTGCGAACGAATCTCACAGGTGACAACGTGTTGGCCACTAGCACTGGAGCTGAAAAACTCAGGTGCCTGCCATCCTGGACCAATTGAAAAGAGCTCATCTGAGGAAAGCGACCAAAAAGCTCGAACAAGCGCTGGGACACTAAGTACTTCGCCTGATCAACAATATCTCTGCAACTCAGCTGAATATCGAGCGTGATGGTCATGTAGCTTGTTAGGCGGTCAGTAACGACTCCCCGCATCCTGAAGATATACCCCGGAGGTATGTCCCAGGGCAAGTCTGCCTCGCCCGCCTTTCTCTTCCTCTGAGCAAGAGGCAGGCTACACAAAGTCTCACTACGGGAACTGAGGTTCCAGCAATCCTCGAGGAGCATGCTCCGGATCAGAATTGCGGCCAGCCCAAAACTTCCAATGAAGAAAGCAAGAAACGAGCATCTGCTGAGACTCCAACCGCGACACGCGATCGAAAAGGCGGTCAGCAAGCATGAGCTGCATTCTATGCAGCCGACAGATCTGGATCTGTAATCCACGCATGTGACGTAACACAAAGCTCTCAGTGGATGTAAACGAATCCGAGGGCGTCGGCGCCTCTGCTTCTTCTCCGGTCACTTCAGGTGATTGCATGCGCCTGAACCACAGGTCAGTGCTAAAATCACACACCGAAAACCAACAAAGCTCCAGCTAAGTGGGCAACCGCAGATCGCTCTGCAAGTTGAGCAGGATACTGTAAGCTCAAGGCTCAAGTCGCATTCAAGCAGAAGAATCACTTCATCAAGACCTCCCAGCGAGAGACTGAGGCACAAGCATCCGGCCCGCCCCCCTATTTCAAATAAAACTCTCGCCCGATTCAGGGCTTCCTGCCCCTTCGAGAGGTCAAGCTGCAACGGGCGAATGTATTCTTCAACTGGTTCACAGCATGTATAAATGAGGGTTCATAAAAAGGCAGTGTAAAAGCAAAGCCCTAAAACAACAAATCAAAATTGGACTCAGTTCTCTGAGTCATTTTGTCATGTTGTTTTTCTTCGAACGATAAAGCCATATCTTCTGCAAGTGTTCAAAGAATGTAACATAATGATCGAAGGTAACGACTTCGAACCCCAGGTCGAGCATAGCCCTCGACAACCCGGCGGACCCGGCAAAAAGCTCGACGAAGAGGGGCCGCAAAGGAATCTGCGGCGGCTCACAGTGGCCGACAGAAGCAGGCGAGCCTTCAACCCTAGGGGACGGGCAGGCAGGGCCTAAACCACTAGGGGCGGTCTGGGATTGGAGCATCGGAGACACGGTGGCAGCCGGAGCGCCCGCCCTACACGACTCCCGAACGAAGCCGAGTTTGAGGAGCAGGTCGGTGGGAAGCCTGCCGACATCACGAACTGAGTAGGCTGCAACCACGACCCGAGGGCCGTTTGACCAGGGCAAGGTACAGTGCAGCTGGCAGGGATCGAAGTACAGGCATTGCACAAGATCCTGTTCTGTACCCTGGTGTTTCTTGCCTTCGAACAGTCTGGGCGATGAGCCCTCGGGGTCAGAGACCCAGAGGCCACCACCGTGGAAGTCTGAGCAACGAATGAGGGCGCTGGTGCCAATGTTGTTGCGATCGCGATGCATGCAAGTGAGGTTGTCCCGAAGGAGCACCAAGGATGTGAATGGAAAAGAGTCCCCGACAATCTGCTTTGCAAAACGTGCAAGGAGCTCGGTGCTTGCAGGGAGGCTACGAGTATTAGCAAAAATACCCGAAACACCCCCGTGGACGTAGGCACCACAGCTGAAAAGAAAAGCATTGGGGCCACTTGTCGGCCGAACACTTGTCTCACAAGGCAAAAGGAATGACAGTTGAACCACAGCTGAGGCTGAGACCTCGGCCTTCGCCAGATGTTTCAGCGCAAAACTCTCTGCATCCTGTGGTTCACGGCCACTAGGGCCTGACGGAGAAATCGGATTCGGAGACGCGGCCCCCTCGGGCAGGATCTCAGGCTCAGGATCTGCGGGGGCCCGCACCCTTCAGGCGGGATCGGTGTGGGTGCACTCGATGAACGGCACCGGCCTGCCACACCCGCGGTAGTAGCACCCATGGTATCCCCTCGGGCATCGGCCCTTCTTGGGATTCTTGTACTTCCAGCGGCCCTGATTCCACAGAAAGCACCAAGGTTTGCCGTCCTCACTTTGGGGACACAGCCGTCAGGCAGGGTGTATTTGGTCTTAAGTGGTAGCCTCGGATCGGGAAGGGGCCGCTTATTCGGATGAGGCATCGGAGGGGGCTTTACAAGCGGCAGCAGGTGAACGAGCACATCCGTACTCTTACTCAAGCTGTCAATCTCAAGGTCGAGGGGCCTGACGGCTCCTGCAGAAGCTTGGATCTGACCCATAAGATTGTGCGAAAGAAGCTGAAAGAGTTCACGATCGGCGGCCATGACCTGCGAGAGGGAAATGGCGTGATACCCCGCAGGGGGCTCCCTCTGCATTCTTGAGAATAAGCCTTGGACCCACGTTTCAAGCACTGTGAACGAAGCGAGCTGAGCAAGCTCCATTGCGAGGGACCTGCGGGTCCAAGCCTGCCTCAATTGCATGTCAGTGCTGACGGTGCACCTCAGCTCCACCTGCTTGGCGGCAAGTCTCAACTCATTCCCCTGCACCTGCAAAGTCGGATCCCTCTTATTGGAGTCCATCTCCTGGGCTCGGCTGATGCACGCATCTGGTTTTACGTATGTGAGAACACCCGAATCAAGCTGGTCGACATAGTTGTCTACCAAGCGATTAGCCGGTAAGGTGTCCGGTGTTAAGATCAACCCAGGCAGCTTGCGACGGAGAGCTTTAAGCCTCTCTGCCCGCTCGATCATCGGCAGCTTGCGGGTGGGAGCCTCGCCTGGACTGAGGTTGACTCGGTCACGCATCTCGGCTATAGACATAGACTGAGCTTCGAAGAGAAGACGGCGCAGCACTGACATCTGGTGTTCGCTCGGGAGCGGATCTGCAAGGCGCAATGCCCACCTGGAGACGGCCTCATCGCTGACCGCACCCGGGGTAGATGACACAGCGAAAGCCAGGGACCCGAACGTTGTGTACCCGGCCTGGGCTAGGGCATCCCTCAGCTCATTCGACAGACCAACCTTGGTGACCCGCTCGAGGAAGTAAGCCGAAGAGTCAAGACCTGAAGCCATGATCAGCGCAGCAAGCTAGACGTGACTAGCAGCTCTGTGTTGTGCAGTGTTGTCTGAGTCCTAGTCAAGTGTCGCGTCAGACGTGAAGTGGTACATGACAGTCACTACCTCCTCAGCCCGACATGTGATCGCTGAGCCTACGGGCAGCAAGCGGCAAGTGACATGCCAACGCTCACCAACCCGGCTCCTATGGTAGCGCTTCGATTGGGTCGTCCCCTCATAGGAAGACTACGCCCACGCACTCACATCACAGTCGAAGAGAGCTGCCAGACTTGAGGTCAGCATTCTTTTTGCCGGTACGCCTCAACGGATTCATAAAACTAGTCATCCTCCAAGCCTAGGGCTCGCGAGCACTGATGGCACGCAGTTGGAAACTCTGCTGCAACACCCGCCTCGGCCAACGGGGAGTAATTGGAGCTCACCGGCCGATGGCACCAAAGCATGCCTGAGTCCTTAACCACGTGCGATATGCCAGAGAACCTGTGAACCACTATGTCCTGAAGGAAGCGGTCCGGGAAGGCCCCGCGCACCAAGTCGGGCGCCTGCCGCCCATCGTGGCCCTCGAGGACACCGGCTTCGGAGTCATCCGAAGAAGCACTTTCCTCTCCAGCAGGAGCATGCGGCCCCAAGCTAGCAGCCTGGGAGCTACCCACCATGATGGCCTCAGCAAGATGTTCGACCCGGCGAGCCGGAGGGAGGTCTGGGCTGAACGATCCATCCCCGATCGTCTTGAACATCGCCAGGACCTTGGCGTAGAGCTTCGAATAAGCCTCTCTGCTGTATACATCGACCTCGTGCCCGGAGCAGAGTGGTGAACGAGGTGTAGCCTTTCCGGCTCACTGAAGTCGATTCTGACCGAGCGGCTCGCCCACGTCAATAAGGTGGTCTTGAGGCTGTGGGTTCCAACCCTGGGGTTGGGCAAGCTGACAGCCTCAAGGAAGTCCCGAAGATATGCAGATGCTTCACCCGAGCCCACGCGGGCTGTGCTCCAATAGGCAAAAATCCCCTCCCCACTGAAGGCCCTCGTTCCTTCGAGCAGTGAGCCACCGGTCTCCCCAGTCGTAGCCCGAGACCCCAGTGGAGATAGCAACATCGGCAGCAGCCTCCTCTGGGCCTCAGCCGTGTGCGTGGTCTTGCTCTTTAGACCATTTGCCAGCAACAGGACGGTCTCAGAACCTTCGGAGACATCAACAGATTGTAATCCTTGTATGTCCCTCCATCTTCCAGCTGAGTGAACTGCGAAAAGAATTTGGCCTAGCACACAGGCGTCGGTGTCATTCAAGTCATTGACCATGAGGGCCTCCAGAGCCGAGACCTGCTCCACCGTGAGTGGGGGCCTCTGAGACAGAGGAGCCTTGGTTAGGGCCATGTCTCGAGCGACGCCCCGAACCCTCGCGGAAGCCACCACATCAGTTGACATGAAAAGTAGTCCGACAGCATGCTCCAAGAAAGTCAGCGACTGCAAGAACTTGTTCCCAGAAGTAGCCCCCCGGTTGGAAGACCTCATCTCACACAAGTACGCATATAGCTGTTCCTCGTCAGCACGCAGAGGCTCGGCAGCTTGGCGAGCACACCATGCACTAAACCTTGTGAGAGCACACGCATGCCCGTTAAGCGTGGACGACGCCTTGGCACGGAAAGCATCTGCAAAGGACTGGGCTACCACAGCCTCTTTCACAAGACCTCCAAGCTTATCAATCAAGGACTTACCCAGCTCGCTGGCTAGCGGGTCGCAAGTAATCAATACCTTGAGTTTGGCCAAAGCAAGATTGCGAACATCCTCATCGGAAGCCTCCGGCCTGAAGCGGTGAAGGCGGTTCGAAAGTGACGCAGCAACAATCTGGGGCTTAGGGGCATGAACCTTAGGCAACGCAGGCTTAAGAACATCGGCGCTACCCACCCCAGGCATTAGATCCATGCTGATCTGACGTTGCAAGGTATCCAGCCAGGATGGGCCCCCGAAGACTGCGGCAAAAGGTTGCCGTTCCCACGGGAGAAGCGGGGCCTCCATGCGGAGCCTCTTATGGATATGCCCCACTGCACTCTGCTGCAACTGGTCCTCGGCGGTGCTGTCCAAAGGGACCGCCGGAGGTTGCTCAGGCTCTAAGCTCGGTGGTGACGGCTCACAGGGCGCGCTCACAGCATCAGCAGCCCCGAAAGATCCCGCAATCAAGTACCACTCCCTCTCCAAGTCTGAAATACCAGCAGCACATGAAGGGTCCGGGGCACAAGGAGCAGGGCCGTCCCACACTTCATCGTCCTCAAGCATGGACAGCAGCTGACTGTCGGGAATGTCTTGGTCGGAGCGTGCAACAGGTATGTCGAGATCAAAGCTGGGCACTGCAGACTGGGCCTGGGCTTCATGGTCCGCAATCCCCCCGGCATCTGTGAGATCAATGGAGCCCAAAAGTTCATCAACCTGGCGAGCGGGGTCAGCCATGTCAAGCGCGATTGTATGCGACAGCAAGGTAGCGGCGATAATGAGTTACCTGCTGGCGGATGGCTGCAAAAATTGCAGCAATGGCACGGCTTACAGAGCGCAGCTGTCCAAGCAATGAACTCCCAGCAGCAGCAAAAGACGAGCCCCAGGAGCCGTGGCCCCAAGCAAATGCTGAAGATTGACCCTTTGGGGATGCGGCCGCAGAATCTGAGACTGCCAGCCCCTCCACAGCAGGCACTGATAAAAATGCAGCAACAGCAGGCGGCGACGAGCCGGCGGCGGGCGTCGAAGACGCCGGTCCATGCGCGGCCTCCCTAGGCCTTCAAAAATTTCATGAATGATGGGCCCGGCCCCCTGATGCTTGAGCCAAAATGGCTTCAAAAATTTCATGAATGATGGGCCCGGCCGCCTGATGCTTGAAAGAAGCGAGCGCGGCCATGCCGAATGAGATCAAGTCATGAAAGAGATCCCGCATGCCGATAATGCCAAAATCATTCATGAAAAACTCTTCTAAAATTGGACTTCTGGTTAGGACCTAATCTAGTAGACGTCTCTTCGAGCGCCTTTGTTCTGAAAGACTCTGCTTCTTGTCTCGCTGTTCGCAGAAAACAGAAGTGTTAGATCTACACACTCAGCAAAATAAAGATTTCCGAGGTCTTCACCTGGAACCTTCAGCAAGACATCAAAATTTCCGAGGTCTGCAACTGGAACCTGCTGAAGAGAGTTGCTGCCGCAGATGAATGCAGCATTTGCTCCCCAGAGGTCTTCCCTGTGCACCTGCGGAAACATGAGAGTTTGATCATTTGCCGTGGTGTTGGATCCTGAGAAGCCTTTTTCGCTGAAAAGCAAAAGTCACTTTCCAGACTCACTAAGCTTTGTGTGGCCCTGTTTGTGTCTAATGCTCGCAAAACTGCCCCGAAGTCTTCAAGCTCCCAAGATCGGAACTCGACTCTGAGGTGAAGCAGTTGAAGACCAAAACTTCTTGCCAGAAGTCTACAATCTTCCAATCCATGAGAACTAAACAGACATCGACAAGGGGATTCACAGCAACTCCTCCGCTGACTGTTGGAAGGCCAATCCCGAAATGAGCCTCCAAAACATTTTGTGTCACACAGTCCACATTGTTAGTGAAGTCGTTTTGCTCATACTGGCAGTGCAGCGGCACGTTGTGATTCCATCGACCCAGAGCTTCCAAAGATGCTTAAATAATTTTTAGATATCTTTAATCATCTTGATTAAACACTATACTGTCTATTTAAGCATGGTATGTAAATGGCAAAAACAATGCTTAATTAAGAAATGTTATTTTCTGTATATGCATCCCAATTATATACATGCATGCGGACGATCGACTGCACGTGTTTTTTCCTCCCAAGGATCACGTGCCGATCTCGATTCGAGGAACTTTATTAGCTGCCAGGAATCGTCTGAGAACTTGACAAGAAACAGCATTCATCGAAAACTTGCCACCACGCCGTCTGCCCAGCAATGCTAGGGTATGCCCATAGCTCTCATCCCTGTAGGTCCAGGTCTTGCTAGGGTTCACCTCGCCCCTGGCCAATTCGAACAGCTGATGGGCTTTAGGTTTAACCCTGAAGAGCTTGTCCACCTCGAAGTAAGTCTCGAGGCTGCCCCAGAGTAAAAGAAACTTCTGAGAAGAAACTCTGAAGACTTCCTTGTCCCAAGCTGCAGTGCTGAGACAGGCATATATGGACTGCAAAGCTTCTGTGCCATGCAACATCGCCTGTTCAGCAGGCTTTGCTGGCGACAAATACTTTGTAGCCAATTCCATGGCAGCACCGACGAGTGCTCGAGCTTCCCCTGCTTTGGCTCTCAACTTGGGGGATTTGATCTTGCCTCGATCCTCTTCACGAAGCATGGTGGGAAGGAGCTTCGGCAATCGATCTTGGACCCCAGCTCTGTCGTAGTATGCCTTGATGTCTTGGTACAGCTTGGCACATCGGATGAGTTTGCTCAGGCCTCGGATCTTCTCATTCTGCAAGTAAAACAGCAAAGACCCAAGCCAGTCGGATGTTACTCCGAGGTCGCAAGCGTGTAAAAAGTCCATCTTGCAGCAAGCCGTATTGAATCCTGGGCAAGAAAATAATCTCGACACCAATTTATTCTGCTGCCTCTGGCGCATGAAGAAGTCCATGCTGGAAATGAGAGGGTACCTGAGGCAAAGGCAACTGCCAGGAATAAGCGATCGACTTCAACTGTCTAGCATGCCTCACACGTCGAAATTAAAAGACAATTCTTTCCTGGTGGCGATATTTCGAGCCGGTTAATTGACTCCTGAAGTCGACTGTATCATGCTAGGGTATGCCAAAAGATATAAAACTTTGAATCTATCAATCCCAGATGCTTGGCGAAAGTCTGAGTATCAAATTTTTTCAAATCAGCTCGGTGGCACATACACCGCCAACAGATAAACCCCTTCGAACTCCAAGAAGGGAAGCTCAAAACGTCCTTGTAACAGCTCCAATCAGCTCGAAATTCAGCCAGAGCAGCTCTCAGTGGAAGCTTTTTGCCTGCCAAACGTTGTCGATAACTATTGGTTCGATTGAAGGGCATGCCATCGTGTCGGCAGCTTGGCATGCTCCCCGCGCCGCTGCTTAAAGACTATGATCGAATACATCCTCAAAAGTTTGCGATTTGGATACAAATTCTTTTGGAAAGGCCGCAACAGGCAGGCGAAGATTCTGCTGGCCAAAGATGTTCAAAGAAATCGTCTCCAAAGTCATGGATCGGTCGCTGTTGAAAGGCACACCATCGCACCACATTCCCATGAGGAGAGTGGATTCAGAATCCAAGCCCAACTCATCCTCCAAAAAATGCAAGTGGTTCTCCAGGTCAGGCCTGTCAGGCAAGATCTTGGCTTGCTGCTCAAGTAAGGCCTCTGGCGTGTTCACTTTCAGCAGTGAGTGCAAGGATTCGTGAGGCAGCAAAATTGCCAAGGAATACTCTTCAGACGTATTCTTCGCCTGATTCCAGCCACGAACCTTTGCATGATTTAACAAAGGCCATCGTGTTTCTGAAACATTTTCGCAAAAGATCCCAATGCGTGTTGCGAGTCTCTGGGCGGACCTGTAAATCTTCCACATGCAGTGCCCCGGCTTGCTGTGCTGACCGCAGTACTCGAGCGCTTCGCTCAGAACTGAGCTCATTGTTTAAAAATATGTCGACCATCTCGGACCTTGCAGGAGCAACGGCCTGGACATCTTCTGTTGTCAAAGATCTTTTGTTGAACATTGCCGGCAAGTCTCGAAGCGAAGCGAACCCTACAGAACAATGTCTGGACAATCAAAAAATTAATCCAAAGTACATGTGGTTTTCATATATACAGTATAGATATATATATGTGTTTATAAACATACACTGTCTTAGTATATGAATTTACTTTGATCGAAGTAGCTATGCGCACGTGCCTGTGCGACATGGGGCCGAGCCTGCAGAATGTAAGAAGCAACAGAAAGTCTGCAAGCACTCACGGGTCTCATAGCTGCAAACATGCGAGAAGAAGCATTGCATGCACGCATTTTCTACCACTGCGAGGTCAGTTGCCTCTCCTGCCAAGGAGCTCCGTCTCAAGGCACTTGGAACAACACCTGTACTCCTACCGGATAATATCATCGGGTGATGAATCTCAAGCCTAGGGCCGATCACTCCATCAGGCCATTGACTTTCTTGAGCAAGGCCTTGCTGCCTTTGTCGTGGTTGGCAGCCTGGTCGACGACAGTGTGAAAGGTGGCCACAAGCTCGGTGCAATTGGAAGTAACATCCGCCGGCACACTCTCGGCCTCGTGCTGGCGAGAACACCCAAGAAGTCCTCGAGAGCTGCGATCGCCTGATCGACGTCGTCCTTGTGATTATCCCATGTTTTGTCCCCGCTGTACTTCGTGGAAATCTTGGTCTTCAAAGACTTCAGCTGCTCGTTGTTTTGGGTCAGCTTTCTCTTCTCGGCCACGATCTTCTTCAAAAGATCTTTTGCCAGAGTATGGCTCTGGCTCGGCTGCAAAAGCCGGATCCTTGGAACTGGAGCTTGCCGCACTCTTGTCCAACATGATGTCGAGGGACCTCTTGTCCTTCAACTGCAAGTTTTTCATGCCGGAACAATGGCTTCCCAGGGACTCCTCCGTCTCAGTGGCCTGGCGGGCCACCTGGCCTTTCGAGTGCACGTAGAAGTACTTGCTGAGCACCTCGAACTTGGGGTGAATTTTGTCGATCTCTCATAGCCGTACCGCTTTTCGGCTTCGGACATCAGCTCTTCCAGCAGATCCTTCTTCATATCTTCCTCCAAGCCGCTTTCATCGATGCCCTCCTGCTTGAAAATTGCCGTTCTGCATGCAGTCTGCATGCATGCTTAATATAATCATCCGTTCCATAGTCGAAGCCCAGAGAATACAATCATAGAATAGACAATCAAACAAGAGCAAAAATCTGACAAAACTGCCACCGAAAATCCAAGTGTACCAGTTCTTGACGGTATCTTCGCTCACTGTTGGTATTCACGGTCGTCTTGACCAAATCGTGCACCCAATTGCACTAACGGACGCCAAACTGTGAGACCTTGCTCAATCTCTCTCTTGGTGGCAATGTCTCCCGCCTTGTACTCCTGCCAAGGAGCACCAGTGGAACGAAAACAAGAATCAAAACAACTGGCACGGAAGTACCGGAAGTGCAAGATGCAGGCGGTCTTCGAGTACTTTTTGGGCGTTTTTTTTCTCTTCATCCGTAGTTTTTTTGGCTTTGAGCTGATAGCGAAGCCGGTCAAAGCAGCTGAAATTGTGCCCCGAGCATACCCCAAGCCGCTAGGTGCCGTTGAATCATCGTCTTCCTCGCCCGCATCACCGAGCTCCACCTTGGCAGCCTTGGCTTTCCTCTTGGGGGTCGCCTGCTTTTCGTGCTTAACCTTAGCCTTGGCGGCCTTGCTCTTTGCAGCCATGGCCTTGGCCATCTTGCTGTTCTGCGGACCTTTGCCACCCTTGCTCTGGGCCGGCGCCATCAATCCGGGGAGGCTACAGGAATGCTACCCGATCATATATCGTGAGCTGAGCTCGATCTAAACATTGATTCAGCAGAAAATTCATGCGAAGAGTCGAGAACGGTGGCACACGAGTGCCATGACATGTTCACTGTTGCACACAGCATGCATAAGTTATTTCATTTTGCAAGACACCATCGCCTTCGCCGGCAGGTCAGAGCTCGTCCAAATCATAATCGTTTTGCCACCAATGCATGTCAGCACCCAATCTCCTAGCCAAGGAGATGGCACTTCCAGAGACCGAGCGACACTTCAGGAAGTATCTATCATTCCAATAGCCAACATAACGAGTATACCATTCATACAAGAACTTTTGGAAGCACTGCTCGGAGCAATCAAATGTATCGTACAGAAACCACAGAGCGAATGCACTCAACCGGGTCGTGAAAAGCCTTCTCATCAGCTGCAAAGCGAACAACGGCAAATGAAGCACAGGTCGCTGCCTCATGCCTCCCATGTGCCAGCTCAGTTGCTGTTTCATCCACAATCGAGCCTTTGCATGGCAGGGCTGGCCTGCAGAAAGTCAAAACTCTGCTGCCGAACTTGAATCCAAGAACCTGGCTGGGTACAGCTGCCGATGCCAATGCGGTGGAGAATGGTCGCTCTGCGGATCCGCACCTGGGTCTAGGAAGACCCCGAAAATTTTTAACAAGCTTTTTTTCAACAAATTTTTAACTGTTAAAAAAAATGGCTTATGAAGGGATTCCTTTCATAAGCCTTTTTTTTTTAACAGTTAAAAATTTGTTAAAAAAAAGCTTGTTAAAAATTTTTCGTCGCTTACCAGAATCTATCTTCACCCATCACTCCCCACAACAGACCTCAGAGAGAATTGGACACGAATCACAAATGGAACTGGCCTGGGTTCTGATCCTCCATGCTGCGAAGACCTGGCAATCGCTAGACGACATGCATGTGTACACGTGAACAAACTCCTACCCAGGAGCAGGACCACTCCTACCAAGGAGCAACAAACTGCAAACGTGATGCACACCAGCTGCCGACTCCTACCAACAAGCTGCAACCTACGAGCACTGCCGACCCAAACACAGATGCACACTAGCTGGCGACTCCTGCCAAGGAGTCCTTGTTTTTATCGTCTCGTTGCGGGAAGATCAATCCGGCGGAAGACACCTATGCTACAGCAGACACTGCCTCAACGGAGTTCGTCAGATCCTCAGGGTCTTCCTGGGTTTCATCTGCAGCCGCCTGCTCTGCCTGTGTTTCCGCTTCGTTATTCTTCAGGTGCTTGTAGGCTTCATCAAGACCAATCACGTGTTCAATGGTCTCGGCGCCTTCCACCATGGATCGGAAGCTCTGCCAGGTATGCCCCGAGCCGGGCTCCTCCTGAGCCTCGTCAGGACCCGCATCCACTGCAGCTGGCTCCTCAGCTGCACCACCGCCCTCCTGACGGGCTCCTTGGCCTGCAATCTGCTTCGCCTCGGCCTGCAAACAGAATGAACATGTGCTTCATACTGATGTGACTTAAGTTATAACAGATGCACTGAGCATCTGCAGAAGCTGGCTCCTACCTAGGAGCATATACCCTGATACCACAGAATTTAACCCAGGCCTCACGGATCAAACGAAGCTTCTTGGAGGATTCCGACGGAGCTCCTCCGACCCATCTGCCCTCCTGCTTCAGAGTCTCAATCTGGCTGGCGAGCCACAATTTTCTTTTCTTGCCTTTGCTCTTCTTGAAAGACTGCTGTTGCTCCTGAGAGGCATAGTCCCGCTGCCATCGATCCGAGCCCCAATAAGCCTGGGATTTTTTATCCATAAACTCTTCCCATTCATTGTACTTCTGCATGGCATCCTGGCTTCTGCCACTCTGCGGGCCGGGCCTCTCCCAGCTGGAGCTCGACTGCTGCTTGCGACCGCCGCTCTTCCAACCACGGCCATAGCTGCTTGAATAATCGCCCCAAGTATCCTCACGCGTACTTTGCTCATTCGCAGCCGTGCTTTGCTCAGCAGTGTCACCGGCCCCGGTGCTTGGCTCCTCCACAGGAGCTTGCCCATACTGCATATACGGGTCATCCTGCACCGGCGGCTCTGCTTTCACAGGCACAAAGCGCCGTTTTTCCACTGCTTTTGCAAACCTCTCCGAAGCAGCACCCTTGGCCTGAAGCCTCTGCCACTTTTGGCCCTCCTCAAGGGCCACTTGGGCTGCCGATGCAGCCTTCTCCGAGCCATAGCTGCCATAGCTATGCTCCTTCTCCATCTTTATGGCTGACCTCAGAGCATGCCCCGCCTTGTGCTCCTGGGAAGCGCTTTCCCATGCATGGCGGGCCTCCTCATACTCGGAATAAGAGCTCACTTGGTTTTTCTTCTCCAAGCCGAAGATGAAGGCATTCGCCTCTTCGTCGCTGGACACGACCTCCTCGATCCGTGGCCCGTCGCCTTCCCGAGCAGCCACAACCTGAACCTCCGGGTCCTCCGGCTCCTCCGAGTCCGCTTCCTCCTCCTCGAGGACGTCTTGGAGTTGTTGCTCAAGCTTGTTCTGATATACGCCGTCAGCGTAGCCGCTGTTCTTCCACGAGGTCCAGCTCCAGGATCGTTGCATGCTCGAAGAGCCCAGGGACCCCGAGGATGCAGTCTGGGCATTTGAACTCTGAATGGGGCCACGTGCCCAAAGATTGGTATTGGGCTCCTGACGCATGTAATACCACTGGCATAAGATGTTGATACACACCCGCTTGCGGAGATAACTGCGGGTGCCGCACTTCGGACACATACGAATGTCCTGCAGGGCTTCAGGTGCATCGCGCTGCGACTTGCTCAACATAGCTGCAGAGCTACCAAGCTCAAAAAAGATATCGAGCAATCGCAGCTGCACAATACTCGAATCCTGACTGCTACCTCCTACCAAGGAGTTTTCAGCACATCTGTATGCCCTGCAAACAGCGATCGCCAGCAGATCTACATCTCACCTGCATCTCAAAACATGCACATGCTCCTACCAAGGAGCTAGCATGCACTGCAATTAAGACTGCTGCACAGAAATGCAAACATATGCCGTCGCACCTCGATCTCGAATTTGAAGATCGACCGGGAT
Organism: Symbiodinium sp. CCMP2592; assembly: GCA_905221615.1. Classification (NCBI taxonomy): domain Eukaryota; class Dinophyceae; order Suessiales; family Symbiodiniaceae; genus Symbiodinium; species Symbiodinium sp. CCMP2592. The sequence continues at coordinate 236,287 of CAJNDT010000255.1, read as the reverse complement.
CGCAGCTGCTGCCGCCAGACCTGCAAGCACAGCCAAGATTCTTTAACCTAGCTCCTCCCAAGGAGCTCATGCTTGGACTTCTGAACTGCTAGTGCATGCAGTCAGCAAAACAACACCTAACACCTGCACTGGCAGAGCACATGTCCAGATCTCAACATGTGTCTTCGGAACTTGCTAGCACTCTGAGGCCCGGACTTTACAAAGCAACAACGAAAACACTCATGCAAAAACGGCTGCAGCAACATCAAGTCAAGCATGTGTGTGCACCAGCAACATGATTCGTCAAAATCTCTGCACTTGCACTAGTGACTTAAGCAAACTATGCGAAACTGCAAAACTTCTGACAAAAATATTTTTCGTCCAATCCTGCATGCATGCAGCATGTCGATCTTTGCAATTCCATCCACCTGTACAATCGCTGATATACACAATCCTATAGCTCGATCGAAATATCCCCGCCACCCGCACGATTCAGGTCAGGGTTTTAACCGACTCAGCCTTCTTCTGCTTGTCTGCCAAAGAATCCCGGCAATATTTAATGCAGTCACTCCAAGCATCTGCTAAATTGTCGTATTGCGACCAGGAGTACTGGGATCGGCATTCTGTTGGCTTCTTGATCCAGAAAGCCTTGTTCCTCACAAGGACGTCAATGGCGATCCCGTCCGGCAGTCGAACAGTGTAAGAGTGCTTGCCCGAAGCATCGGCCGGTGGCTGAGTCTTCTGGCATTCCTGTGATATCATAGCCTTGGAACAGGAGTGCATCACTAGCTGCAGAATTTGCAGGCCTCGCCGCCTCGAGCTTTTTGTCAGGACCAGAATCGCTTGCTGCATCAGGAGACTCCTCAGCAGGAGCTGCTTCGGAATCCGGTGCTTCCTGCTCCTCCGGGGCGGACGACTGCTTACACTTGCCCTTCGCTTTGGCTTTAGCTTTCCCACGAGCTCGTTTCAGCTTCGGGCCTTTTTTGCCTTCATTCATCTGAGCAAGCCATAAATTCGGCACCTCCGATTGGAATGGCATTTCAGATGGAAAGCGAACCATGCAGAACCCCTCAGGTCCCTCTGAAAGTTCTCCTCTCACTTCTTGGCCATCTGGATTGAATCTGATGTAGCATCCAGCCGCAGGGTCAAAATAAGCCTTCTTTGCTAGTCCTTTGGTCTTCGCTGCGGCCGGCTCCTCATTTTCCGACGAGCAGATTTCAATTTCGCTTTGGCTGTCATGAATAACACCAAAGTCATTAACATCGCCACCTTCGTCTGCAAGCTCGACGTCTGCATCTTTAACCTCCTCCTCTGCATCTGTCGATTAAGTCCATAAACCGACAAAATCTCTTTGGCGGACTCGGGACGTGCAGCCGTCTTGCGTCTCACTCTCCTCTCAGGAGAGAACAACAACCTCTTCTTCAAGTTGGAAGCCCGGGATGTCGATGGAACTTCGTGAGAACTGGCCTTCGAACTAGGTGCTTTCGGCGAAGAATTGCAAGTGTCGGACAAACTCTTAAGCCTCTGCACAAGCCTCCAGAGCGCTGGCTCCAATTTCTTGCCAGTGGAGGTGCTCTGCATCTTGCTTCGAGCAAGAACGAAGCAGGAGCAGATCTTCTTGGCAATTTCCTGTGCATCGTCTTTGCTTATCTCAAAGGCCTGCATAATGCCATCCCTCAGGACATTCACTGTCGGCCTCAAAGTTTTTTCCACGATTTCTTGGATCAAGGCCTCATGCTCTTGCACGACTTTTGTATCTGCCTCTCTGAAAGATGCTATATCGATAGGTCGGTTCTTGAAATGAATCACGAAGCAGGCGCAAATGTCCTTTGCTGTAGCCGTGTTCTTCGCCCTCGGACTGCTTTTCAAATCGAACTCCATGCTGCCCGGATCTAAACTCTGTATATACTGCAAAACTGGTTAAAATTTAGGGAAGCTGCAACATGGATCATTATAATCTGCTGCTGCATGTTCCACGCACACTGCACTGCAAGCTGCTTACGATGATCACCTGCAAGCATGCATGCACACACCGCACAATTGTTCGGTTCTCGCAAAAAACATTGCCGCAACTCCCAAAAAATCCGTGACAAACATTACATCATGCTCAACGATTCATCGATCGGCCCATGTAGCAAAAATGATCGATCTTGCAAGAAGAAATACCATGCTTAATTAAGCTGGCGGTCAACTTGTTGATAGCGTTTTAAAATTCTTGATTTGAAAAACTCGGGGGAGTTTTGTTTCTGATGAGACTTGGTGCAGCAGAATACATCTCCGTGCAGTGTGAGCCACAGTGGCTCAGAAGAAAAATTTTGATTCGAGGCCTTCTAAGCTCCTAGACTCCTAGACATTCTAGCAGGCTCCGGGTGCTATCACGAGGTGCAGCCTCCTTGTATGAGCCATACCTCCGCCACCAGTCGTCGGTGGTGCACCCCAGCTCCCTGCGGGCTGTTGAGGATCTGCTGCAGGATCAGATCTCCTCTTTGCAACTTCGGGTTACGGCTTTAGAGTTCCGCTTGCACGGGCCGCTTGAGTCTGCCAGCCCCGCCTCGGGCTCTTCTAGTGTAGTGCTTGGGTGCTTCGAAGACCTCTTCGACGATTCTGCACTAACTGCCAACCTTTGGCCCTTTCTGCCCTGCCAGGAGCGCTTGCTGCTTCTGCAGACATCTTGGTTTGTGAATACCCAAGTCCTGCCTCAGTTGCTTTGTGCTGCTGCCACCCAGGGATGGCCGCACCAGATGTCTCCGCCTCCTCAGATCCCGCACTTTCCTCGGACAATGTGGGGGTGGCTTCAGGAGTTGCAGGGGTGTTGTTGGAGTCGGGACCGTTGAGTGTGGGTCCCATAGCTTTGGAAGACGGAGAACCGCAGCTTCCGGTCGCTTCCGAAAGCATTCCAGCCTCTTTGGAGGATGCACAGGGCCCTGGCGAGGAGCTGCCGGGCGATGTACCTTCTCAGCCGGCCGAGCCGGTCCGGGAAGAGCACTTGGCAAATTATGATTTCGATGAGCAAGAGGAGCTAGAGTATTATCGAGAATACGACGATGGGTTTAGTGAGGCCTTGCGAAACCTTTCCGCTGATGCAGAAGCTGAGGCTGCTCTTGACAGGGCGCTCCACAGTCTTGTAGGTAGTGAGGAATGCATGAGCGAAGTGACCGAACAGGTGTCGGCTTGCAGTCGTGAGGCCGATCCTGTCTTTGTACAAGAGCAGGTCATGAACGAGCTTGTACGGCACCCAGTGCCGCCACGAGGATTTCAGCTTCCGTGGGAGCGAGGTCCCATGAAGAGCATCTTTGCCGATAACTTGCCGAGCTTGCCAAGCTTGAAAGGGATGCCAAGACGTAGCATGCCGGAGCCCCCCCCCGCTGCGATTGCACCGAGTCTTTCGCCAGCAGCTAAACTGCCCTCGCCGTCCGAGCCAATCTTTAAGCTGGTTGTGAAGGTTGTTAAGGATGTGGGATATCTTGAACGCCGTGAGGAGTTGCTTCAGGTTGGGATCCACAAGTTGGCCATCAACTTAGAGCTAGTGGGTAATGCCTTTGTTCCCCCGGAACTTCTGCACCAAGGGCAGGTCGATGCTGAGTCGCTGGAAGCGGCGATCGGGGTGAGGAGTCCTCTCACACTAAACAAGCGGGTAGGCAACCTTGCGAATTACTTGAAGTGGTGTATGGAGTCGTGTGTTGAGAGTGGCTGTTACCTACACGAGGCCACCGTGTGGAAGTACCTCAGTCACCTGAGACATTCAGGCTCGCCCCCGTCGCGAGGAGCCGACTGTGTATCCATGTTTCGGTTCTTACACCATGTGTTGGGTCTGGACCTTACGCACATCCTCAAGAGTAGACGTGTCAGCGGAATCACTGAACAGATGCGCACCGGCAAGGGTTGGATTAAGCAAGCATCGCCCCTCACGGTGAGTGAGATCCTGTTCCTGCACCGGCTGCTGGAGCAGCGGGAGTTGCACAAATACGACCTTGCGATGGTAGCATACATACTCTTAGCCTTATATGCAAGAGCCAGACATTCTGACCTGGCGGATGTTCAGAATGTCACGCATGACCACTCACCGGCGGGAGGATTTCTCATCATTGAGCTGGGTCAGCACAAGACGCGCCGTGCACAGGCGCGTTGCAGAGAGTTGTTGCCGGTTCTCATCCCGGCCATCGGGGTGCACGGACAGACGTGGCTGAATGCAGCTCAGGAGTGTTTGGAAGATGCAGGCTTGAAGCTAGAGGGTGAGTTGAGGGGGCCCATCCTGAGGGCCCCCGCCAACTCATATGGCGACACCCTTTGCCTGCGTGAAATCAGGTCACATGAGATCACAAATTTTCTCCGGAAGATTCTTCTGCCAGTGTCGAGCAAAGACAGGTTGTCATGTGTGTCATCGCATTCACTGAAACGAACCCTTCTCTCTTGGGCGGCAAAGTTTGGATTGAGTGACGATGTTTGTACGGTGTTGGGCCGCCACACTTCGGCGACCGTCAGCTCACGAGCCTTGTATGCTATGGATCTTGCCACGGCTCCTGCGCGGGAGCTGCAACGCATGTTATTGGAAGTTGCTGCGAAGCGCTTCGCACCTGATGCTGCCCGGTCAGAGTATTTTCCCTTGAGGTCACAAGCTCTCGAGTCGAATGCAAGGACGCTGCATGAGCAGGATCAGGCCCTTCGTCCCTCAGGCTCGGACGTGAAAACTGAAGTCGCTGCTGTAGCGGGTCCCATTGCCGACCTACCTGGTCCAGTCTGTGTAGACTCCGACTCCGAATCATCATCTTCCAGTGAGAGCTCCAGCTCTGCATCCAGTGATTCGGGGGAAGCCCCCCCCAGAATGCCTGCCAAGGTACCAAGGCTGGACGCGGTGTGGCCGCGTCACGAAGTTGCTGTGCATGTGAAGTCTCGCATCGCACACAGGATCGTCTTCACCTCGGAGGGAGGAACAATGGTCTTCGCTTGCGGGCGCTCAGGCTCCCAAAATTTTGAGAAGCTCCAAGGCTCACGAGAAGCAACGGCATTTTGCCAGACATGTCGGAAAGCCGACAAGTAGGCTGCGAACTGCAGCACAGGATGTAGCCTCAGGGCTAGTGAGTCCTTCCAAGGGGAAGTGAAAAGATGGTGTCCGTGCGATGCCAGAGGGGAAGTGTGTCATCTGTTGAGCTGAACATGTGCAGGGGGATGAACATGTGCAGGTAGCTTGACGTGTATTGTGAGTGAGGTTTGAGTTGCTTGTGCATGCGCAAGTTTTGGCAAAGATGGTTCAGACATGTCGACTGATGCGAATCAGAGAAACACCTGAAGCTTCCCAGAAACCCTCAATTGCATTACATGTGTTCTTTGATGGATCTTAGTTTGTTCTTCGTCAAACCTACGTAGCTTTCTTTCTGAACCATGTCCGCTTACCTTGACTCCACTGCCCACTTCGAGCAGCGATGCAAGGCATATGGCATAACCTCCGAGTCCATTACGAAGCTGGCAGGCATCGGGGTGAAAACCCTGGGCCAGGTCGCCCATGCAGTCGGAGTGCCAGGGCAGGATATTCAGGACTCCCAAATCAAAGAATGGGTCGATGCAAACTTGACTGGCCTGAGTGTTGGCGAGGTTCTGAGTTTCAAACGTCTTCATTTCGAGGCCCAAACCATGCTCATAGCACAGCTGCGGCAAAGCATTGTGGATCCCGATGCCAATAGTCGACAGAAGCTTCCAGAAGCCGAGCGTGATCAGCGAGTAAAGCTTTTTAAAGATGCCAACCCCGGACTTTTTCTTGATCCAACGACGGAGCCAGGCCACAGCCTGTTGGAGCTCACTAGCGCACAGGAACGAGAGAATGTCCTAAGGCATATTCCAGTTGAGAAATGCGTGAGTAGACAGCATGAAGTGCTGAACCACCGGCAGCCGAGCAAAGTGCTTGAAGTCGAGTCAGGAAAAATCAATGTCAAGGAGGTTACCGACACTCCTGAGCAGCCCGCCCACGGAGCGTTGGCTTTTCTTGAGGCCTTGAAGAGGCGTGGGTATGCATACAACATGGCGCGTTGCGTATCGCTAAGTGCCTATGAGAAATATGTTGCAAAATTGCTTATGAACTTCCGCCGCCCGGCTCCTCCAAATCACAGTCGAGTCAGCCTCACACAGCTACAGGATGCGGACAAGATGGTGTGGGTGCATATGGTCGAGAGGGGCACTCGACCCCGACAGCAAACCGATGGGACGCGTGACATGGACACACACTTGCATGATGCCTTGGATTCATACCAGGTCTCTGCATTGCTGCTGCCGTTACCGGTCGGTAACAAGCGCAAGCGGGACAACAGCCCGCCGCGGATCCCATACACGGGTAAAGGCAAGACCTGGAAAGGCAATGGCAAAGGCAAAGGGGGCCGAGGCAAAGGCACTGGCGTCGCGCCGCCTCCCCAGCAGCACAATGTGGCAATTCCCAAGCGAATCAAGGATGCCGGTGGTAAGGCCTACACATCCAAGGGTTTGCAAGTGTGTTATGGTTTTAACTTGGAAGGTTGTAAGCTAGGCAATGCTTGCACAAGAGAGCATGTATGTGCCAAGTGTGAAGGTGATCACCCGATCACCAAATGCCCGCAGTGACAACCTCCAGAGCGAAACCACCCGCCATCAGCTGTCAATGACTGTGCCAGTACCTGCACAGGAGACGTCGTGCTTAATACTCTTCATCAAGCCAACAACACACATCCGGCAGAAGCCTTTGCTGAGGTTTGTTTGGCCCAATCTTCAATTACTGCAGACCAAGTGGTGAAGCTCACCACTTTGCTAGATTCTGATCCTCAGAATCGCCCGGGCTATCCCCAGGACGGATTCGTCTGGGGCACAGGTGCAACTGTGCATGGTGGAGTACACGCTGTACGCACAAATATGCGGTCTTTTCCCCTTGTGACCCAGATGCTGGCTTCATATGCCAAGCAGTGGGTGCAGGATCACCCTTTTACCAGTCTCATGCTCTTCGCAGATGTGCAAGCGCCCCTGCATGCCGATCGGAACAATGCAGCGGGTGTAGACAATTTTCTAATCGGTTTGACTGGCTTTAGTCATGGAGAGCTCTGGGTCGAATCGTCCTCAGGTTCTCAGGTCTGCCCTGATCCAGCCTACCCCGGCTGCGGTGAGCTGCTTCCAGTCTCGCGCACTTGCGCGTTTTTCGATGCTCATGCAAGACATGCTACCTGCCCATGGACGGGTCACCGAGTTGTTCTTGCAGGGTTCACTGTCAAGGGATACGATGCCTTTGGTCAGGCCATGCGTGCTGAGCTGACAAGTCTCGGCGTCCAGATGCCGCAGTTGGCCACGGGGGATTTCATTTGTCATACCCTAAAACCTCCCCCTCAGCCTAGCCTCGAATCTGGTTTAATCCCCACATGTCCCGTAATCTTCGAGCTGTTCTCAGGCACAGGGCGTGTTACGGCCTGCCTTCGGAAGCTTGGAGTAACCGCTGCGCATGCAGTAGACCACTGTGTGCATTCTCAGGCTGCCGCTTTGCCACTTCTGGCTGACCTGTTGACACCTGAAGGTCGCGAGCTCTGTCGATTTTGGCTGCAGAGCCCTCTGCTGGTGGCCGTCTTCGCTTCGCCCCCTTGCGATGCATCCTCGCATGAAGCCTTGCATGAATTCCTGAGCGAGGTTGTGGAGGAGTGTCAGCGCCGACGTGTTCTCTGCGCCATTGAAAACCCTCAGCGCAGTTCCTATTGGGACACATCTGCCTTCCGTCGCATTCAGCATCTTTGTGCACATACTGTCAGCCTTGACCAATGTGCTTTCGGTGGCTCCCAGCCAAAGCGCACTACCATTGTCAGCACGTCACCGTGCTTCGCATCCTTGGCAAAAGACTGCCCAGGTAAAGCCTGCGCGGCGAACCACGCCGCTGATCAGGAGACTGCCTACCCGCCCAAGCTAGCTGCCTCCATCGCCCATGCCCTCGCATGCCATGCTTGCAGTCTTGGTTGGAACCCGGAAACCCGCTTGCAACAACCCCACTCCTTGCAAACAGCCTGCCAGGCTGTGATAGGGAACCAGCCCAAAGCCTCACGATTCCCTCCTTTAGTCCCCGAACATGCGCATGTTGTCGTCATGACCGGACCGTCGTCAGTCTCCCTGCCCTGTGAGGCCATGCAACGCATCAAAACGCCATGGACTGTGCCCTTGGAATGTTCCTGCACTTTGCGTGTTATCCCTGCCGAGGCTCAGCTTCTGCGAGTCTCCCCCATCACGGCTAATAAGGGGAAAGAGCAGGCTGAAGAATTGCGGAACCGTTGTGAAATAGCCTGGGGCATTCCCTTCAAGCCCGAAGCATTCGTGCGTGAGGCCGTCAAGTCGGGGCATCCAAAACTGGTGCCCGTCAATCTCCCGCAACCCCTTGAAAAAGCTGTGGAGTTGAATAAGTCGCTCAGCAAAGAGGAACTGAAGGATTTTCGGGAAGAATGGTTCAGGAAGTGGGAGCGCAGGGCGGAAGAGTTACGCCCCCAAGAGGAAGAGTTGAAAAATCATTTGCCGGGGCATTTGAAAAATATCTTAAGCGGCAAAGGTCTACTGGTGTGGAGGGAAGTGCTTGAATCCCTTGGGTACGAGGACTTAGGTGTAGTGGAGGAAGTAGCGCGTGGCACCGAACTTCTGGGTCAGGTGCCGCTGACAGGAGTGTTTGACCAGTCGTTCAAGCCCGCAGTCGCTACTCCTGAGCAGGTCAAGGCGAGGGCTGTGGCGAGCCGCGAGAAGGTGCTTGGCAACCTGAAATCGCAGGGCCACCTAGATAAGGAGGTCCGGGACAAATCGATGAAGGAAGTCGCAGAGGGTTGGCTTAGGGGTCCCATTGGGAAAAATCAACTTAAGCATAGTTCTTTGGTCAGTAAAAGGTTTGGCCTCGAGCAAGGTGTAGGAGACAGTAGAAAGGTCAGGTTGGTGGACGATCTTAGTGCTAGCACCGTGAACGATGCAGTGCAAACGTCCGAGTCGCCGAAGCCACATGGAGTAGAGGTCGTGTCAGCGTTGTGCATGAAGTGCCAAGAGTGCATGCCCCGGAGACCCATGAGCGGCAGATGCTATGACTTGAAAGCGGCATACAGGCAGCTTGGATTGAGTGAGGGCGCCCTTGATGCCTCGTTCGTTACCTTCCCCGACCCAGAGTCGGGCGACCCGGTGATATACCAGACGCTGGCATTGCCTTTCGGGGCCGCGCGCTCCGTCTACTCGTTCTTAAGAGTCGCTCATAGCATCTGGTATGTAGGCTGTGCACTTGGTTTCTTATGGGCAAATTATTACGATGACTTCCCGATCATCTGTCCCGATGACGACGTCCAAGCCCTGGAAGAGTTTGTGCCACGACTTTTCAGGTTGTTAGGCTGGCGGTTCGCCGAGGATGGTAGCAAAGCGGAAAAGTTTGGAAAAACGTTTTCGTGTCTAGGGGTTGTCTTCGACTTGCGACCTTACTGCAGCGGCAGAGTCGAGGTGGACAACACGTCGACCCGGAAAAGTGAGCTGCAGGAGATCTTGAGGAAAACAGCAGGCCAGGGAGTTATGTCAATCAGTGCAGCACAGAAGCTCCGGGGTCGCATGCAGTTCGCGGACAACCAGATTTTCGGTCGAGCGAGTCGCTTGTGTTTACAGGCTGTCACCGAACATATCGTTAATGGCCGAGATGAAATCGGCCCGGCCTGCAAAGATGCCATGCTGATGTATGCCAACATTCTTGAAGTGTGCAAACCACGAATACTGGCAAGGCCTTGCCAGAAACCAGTGTATCTCTTCACCGATGCGGCATTTGACAGGTCCGAGGACAAACCGTGTTGCGGCATAGGAGGAATCCTGTATGACTGTGAAGGTAAGGCACTACGATTCTTTTCATGTTTCTTGAGTGTTGCACTTATGCGGAAACTAGGACTTGATGACAAGAAGACCATCATTTTCGAAGCAGAACTTTTGGCATATGTAGTCGCACTGGTAGCTTGGAAAGATGCAATGAAGGGAAGACCTCTTGTCGCTTACGTTGATAACAACAGCGTGAGAGACCTGTGCATCTCTGGTCGAGGGCGGAACTTATTCGCAAAAACTCAAGCCGCACTATTCCTTACGATTGAAGACATGATCAGTGCCAACGTGTGGGTGGCGAGGGTACCAAGCCCATCGAACCCTGCTGACCTCCTTTCTCGCGAAAAGGTGGACACACTTCGTGTTGGCAGCAGGAAGATGAGGTCTTCGGATGTGGGGAGTGCCCTTAGTGAAATCCTCGCTTAGCGGTTAAGTTGGGGTTAGCCTGTCCCGCCATCCCTAGTGCACTAGGTTAGTCACTGCCGTATGGTGGTGTTTGACCGCTGAGGATCGTGGATTCCCAATGTCACCAGAGAAAAAGAGTGTTGCGCCAGCATATGCAGTGTGTTCACAGTTGCTGTGTACTTGTACCTTCGCCTGTGAGTGTTAGAACTGCTCAGAAACAACAATGAAAGAATTTTAAGCTGGCGGTCAACTTGTTGATAGCGTTTTAAAATTCTTGATTTGAAAAACTCGGGGGAGTTTTGTTTCTGATGAGACTTGGTGCAGCAGAATACATCTCCGTGCAGTGTGAGCCACAGTGGCTCAGAAGAAAAATTTTCCCGCCCACCCACCCAACTTGGGCACATTCGCAAACAGATTTTGGCTCTTGTGCCGCTCTTCAGCTCAGCTTCCTGCTGGGGCCCTGGGCTTTGCAGCTTGCACGTTGCCAGCCTTGTTAATGACACAAACTCTTGAAGCCACTCTTCTTGAGATCAGCAGCTGTGCTGATGCACCGTAGGCCGTTGCGGATGGGGTTAGCCTGTCCCGCCATCCCTAGTGCACTAGGTTAGTCACTGCCGTATGGTGGTGTTTGACCGCTGAGGATCGTGGATTCCCAATGTCACCAGAGAAAAAGAGTGTTGCGCCAGCATATGCAGTGTGTTCACAGTTGCTGTGTACTTGTACCTTCGCCTGTGAGTGTTAGAACTGCTCAGAAACAACAATGAAAGAATTTTAAGATGTGTTATTTTCAACAACATTTAAGCAATGATTGTTTAATTAAGCATTGTATTGCTTAATTAAACAAGTAAAAGTGTTTATTTAAACAGTTTTAACAAGAAACATTGTTTAATTAAGGTTTTACAGCTTAATTAAACAATTTTTATGTTGATTAATTATATACTTAAGCATGGTTTCCTTATTTAAACATCTTTGGAAGCTCTGGGGAGGCATGGTGTGTCATTCGGCAGCACGAACTTGATAAACATGTTCACAGCTGAGACTACACAAAAACCTACCTTGAGAAGGAAACAGCTCACCAAAGCGGAGGTACAGTGAGGCGTGGCAGTAATGGAGATGGTGGGGGTGGTGGCGGTGGATGAAGGTGGTGGGAGTGGTGAGGGCGGTGAGGGCGGTGTGGACGGTGGGACGGTGGGCGGTGGGAGGGTGGAGGCGGTGTGGGCGGTGGGGCGGGGGTCCGGGCACACATTGGCAGCCTTCAAATACTGTTCACTGTTTAAACAAATACAGCGGGCAGTGAGAGCAGTGGAGACGGTGGGAACGGTGAAAGCGGTGGAGGCACAGTGCAGGCGTGGCAGTAACGGAGATGGTGGGGGTGGTGGCGGTGGATGAAGGTGGTGGACGGTGGGAGCGGTGTGGGCGGTGGGGGCGGTGGAGGCGGTGTGGGTGGGGGCGCGGGGTCCGGGCACACATTGGCAGCCTTCAAACAGTCGGCAGCGGCAAACACCACGCTCTGATCCTCATCGATGTTTCTTGGTCTAGAAGAGGTTCGACAGAGCCTCGCCAAGTGGGAAGTTGCTGCTGGTACCTGGACTCGAAACCTTTTCAGACAGACGACGTATCTAAATACTTTGCAGGCCAGAAACGGTCCATAAGATGTCCGCAATCGCAAAGTTGTGGGCCTGCAGGCGACTCCATTAAGACTTGCAAGTGGTAGCACCGATGCAGTGGCAGCAGTTAGCAGCTGCAGACGCAGACGTGGGCAAGGCAGAGTCAAGGGACAGCAGCAGGCAGGAAGCATGGAGAGAGACTAAGGAGGCAGCAAGCAGCGGAGGCAGGGAGGCGCAGGGAGCAGAGAGCAGGAGGCAGGACAGGGTGCAGGGTGGGTCGCGCCACCGCAGTGCCCTGCAGTGTCGTGCATCTTGCAATTGTGGCACTCAGTGTCAGATGAGTCCCAGCACCACTTCTTGAATGCACAATTTGCCTGGATGACTTTGATGGAGAGCAGCTGGCTCACCGCACAACCTGGTATTTGGCAGGGCACACGGTTTGTGCTCCCTGCTGGGTGTTGGAAACAAGGCCATGGCAAAGAAGCTGCAGGGGGTAATTGATCAGCGCCGCAAAATCAACAATTGTGAGCCAGTGGCTACAAGGCCTCCCTTGCAGCGGAATTTGACATGCATGTTTTTTTTGGAGCTCTACCACCAAAGTGCAGAGGATTTGCCTGAAACTTTGCAAGTGCAGCATGTGGATGACAATATCTCTGCAAGCACGGGTGAGCAAGACTGCGATGCTCCTGTATACATGCGGCAAATATCCACTGAGTCAGAGATCTTCTCGTGGACACCTGAAGCAGCCATTGTTCAAAACATCATGGCACTGTCCACTGTCGATCTGTCCACTGTTCCAGTCCGGCATTTGCCACCAGGCAAGCTCATGACTTTGTTTTGGCAGTTTCAGGCCTGGTGTGAAGCCGTGCAAGGAATGGCTGGCCATAACCAGGCAATTCAAACGCCGTCATGGTCGACATTCTGGAGAGTATGGTGGGACAAGTGGTCGTCTGTGCTGAAGTTCCGAAAGGTTTCGCAGCACAAAGAGTGCAACACATGCCACTGTCTCCGTGAGAAGTTACATGGAGGCTTAGCTGAGCATTGCACTTTCTTTGAGATTTCAGTTCCTTTGTGCCCATGTTGTTTGTGATCACAAGTAAGGAAAGAAGGGCAACACCAAGGAGAAGATGGCACTTGCACGAGACTGGCGTGAACATCTTCGTGCCCAATACCATGATCGCCTCATCTACTGGAGCCTGCGGTGGGCATCACGGGCGTCGTTGGACGTCCTGACCATCATCATAGATTCCATGGATCAAGTCAAGACAGCGTGGCCTCAGTACAAGTTTGCACGCAAGCCGCATTCATTGGAAAACCTGCAGAGGCCACGAGTCATACTGTCTGCTGTTCTCTGTCATGGCTGGTGCACCAATGTTTTCATTGCAGATGAAGCTTTGCACCATGGGGCAGCATCTTTTTGTGAGTTGATTGCCCGCAGCCTGGACAATGTGGCAGAGATTGCTGAGAAGACGGGCCGGGCATTCCCGCGACACCTTGTCGTCCAGGCGGACAACACCACGGCCCAGAACAAAAACTCGCTGGTGTCATTGTTCCTCGCGCATTTGGTTTCAGAGGGCAAGTTTTTGACGTGCACCTTTAACTTTCTGACAGTGGGACACACCCATGAAGATGTGGATCACTTCTTTTCCTTGATCCTGTCCACTGTCCTCCGTCCTTGCCGGTTTGAGGTGCCAGATGAGTTGGTGGCCCTTTTGAAGGAAAAGATGGAAGGGTTTGTGTCTGGAAAGGGGGAGGCGCTGTATGTGGAGCAAGTGGTGCACATCAGGGACTTTGACACCTGGCTTGGGCAACTCAAAGTGACGCTTCGCAACTGCTTTGTTTCCAGGGCTGGAAGGCTGGCGGCCCACTCATTTGTTTACAAATGCCGCTGTCACTTGACGCCCAGAGAACTGGAGCAGCTGCCTCCCAGCCGGCGTGGTGTGGAAGAGCATGACCATGATGTGTTCGCTCTCACGAAAGGACGCATGCATGCAACTTCTTTTCATGCTCCTGTCCTGGCCCTCCCGCGAAGGAGAGTGGAAGACTGTTCACTGTCGCCTGTTCCCTGTGACTTCAAGATTCTCGCAGAAGGGGCCGACAATGAGAAGTTACTCAAGAAACTGGAGAACTTGGCTGACACACTTGAGTCCCTGCCGCATGATTTTCTACGTGCTGTTGCTCAGCTCTGAAATGCATTGGCTTTGTCTTAAATCCATTTTTTTCCGAGGGCTTATGTTGATTTGCCATGCCCTTGAATGCCCAGGTTCCACTATTGCGTGAACGTTGTGAACGTCTCCAAGCGGGCCGCGTTGCTGGGGTAGATGAGGACCCACCCCCGCTGAAGTGGTTAGCTGCAGCGGCACCAGAGCGAGCTGAAGTGCCATTGACAAGGAACATGTACTATGAGCATTTGCCTGACACTTCCTGGCAGCTGCTGACGACGTTTCATCGGTTGCCCCGCCGGAACAGAGAGGAGTGACAAATGGCTCATGAGCAGTTCAATTGTGCTGTTGTGTTTTCGTGCATTCCTTGCAGAGTCAGAAGTTGATGTTGACCTGTTCTCCGCAGCTGTCGACGGTTCACTGTCGACTGTTCACTGTCCCCCTGTCCCTGTCGTGGCTAGCATGGCCCACGCAAGTTGGGTGGAAACTGCCGAGTCCAAGGCAGTTGTGGAGAAGGTGAAGAAGAGCATCTTGACAGCTGTCGGTGGCTCCTTGGACCCAGAGAGCTTTGATTGCGTGCATGTGATTGATTTCATCCAGACGAAGTACCCGGAGCCGGACCTGCTGAAGAACTGCTTGGAAGGGCTGTATCAGAGAACCAGGCTGGTTGACCCTACTTGGGTGCACAATGCCACGGTGGATACAGTTCCAGCACCACCAGGGCCGCAGCAGGCTGGCAATGAGGGATGGTTGTTCATTTGGCAACTTGGTCACCAAGATGGGAGTTCGCTCAAGGGGCGGTCCAACATGGTGAACATCTTGGAGATAGCATTCAGCATCCTGGAGAACACTTACAACAGTGTCCAGAACCCTTTGGATGTGCTGTTTTCTGCTCCAGCTGGAAGCCCCATTGAAGATTTTTCTGTGAAGTTCAGTGTTGGCTATGGCAGGTCCCTGGCCATCAAGATGATTCTGGTGGCAGTCATGGACTTCACCAATGAAGAGCTGCAGGCCTTGTTCCCTGTCCTCTGTTCACTGTTTGCTGTCAAGTTTACCAACAACCCAGCTCCCACGGAGGACATGCAGAGGTATCGAAGTCTTGCAGCGAAATTCCAGGTGAGCGAAAGTGCACGCCCTGATCCGATTCAGATTTACACCATGCTAGCGGAAAGTCTTGCAAAATCGGGGATGGACGTCGCTCACGGGCTACCAGTGAAAATCAAACAGTACAACAGCCTCACAAGTGTCCAAAGCCAAAACATTTCAGAGCTTGAAGCTCGCGTCATTTGCATGCTGCCACATCAGACGCCCAAGTTCGTGGAAGTGCTGAAGTATCACTGGCAAAACTACAAGAATGCCGAATCGGCCGTGCCGATGAAGTTCTTCGGTCGATCTTCTACCTTCAGCTCTGAGGTGCCGCCGGAGGCGGCCGGCGTCTGGAAGGAGATCCTCAAGGCGGGCCCGGAGAAGAACGAGTGCTTCCTGTTGCTGCTCATCGGGGTGTTTGTCAAGAGCTTGAAGGATGCGCTGCGCATGAAAAAGAAGCCAAACCTCCGTTTCCAAGCTGGTCGCTTCCGAGTGAACGACCCTGTGATTGCGTACCAGCAGGCGTGTCTTTGGGTGCACTTCAAGCCAGCCATGCAGAAGGAGATGTCTGCCCCTGACTTCGACCAGCTTGAGAAGAGCTTTCTCCGTGGAGGCCTTGATCGTGAGCTCGTGGATCGTTGCAAGGCCATGAACCCAACTCTGAAGTTGGCAGACTTCCGCTTCATCTACACGTTCCTTGGAAAGGAGGCTCCCATTGTCAAGGAGAATGTGGAGCTGGAAGCAGCACAGGAAGCAGCAGAGCTGGAGCAGGAGAAGGCAGTTGGGTTAAACAATATTTTGAGTTTGGGGTTCTGGGGTGGGTTCTGTGTCCAGTGTATGGTTGGAGGTGCAACTTTTGATCAGGATCCAGTATTGTCATTCTTCATGGGGGGGGCCTGCTTTTGTAGTTCACGTGACTATTGATGCATCTTGTGGCTGTTGGTGGGATCTAGGGTGTAATGCACAATCACGGTTGATAGCCGTGGTTCATGATTTTTTGTTGATGCATGTTACAGCTTCCGATTGGAGCTATGGTGTAGTGTAGTGAGTAATCATGGTTGACAGCTGGACACTGCTTTGTAGTTGATGTTCATACAGATGCATTTTTCAGGTTTTGGTTGAAATCTAGGGTGTGATGAACAATTATGGCTGATAGGTGGGTTTTGTAGTTGATGGTGTTCTCGATGCATGTTGCAGCTGGTGATTTGGATGCCTAGTGTAATGTATGTTTTCGGTTGATGGGCGGACATGTAGTTGATGTTGTTCTTGATTTATGTTGCTTGCATTCCCTTCCAATCCAGCAGGCAGCCTTGCGACTCTTCACTGCGAAGCTTGACAAGGACACATCCATGTGGACTAAGTACGTTTCTGCTCTGGCCGATCACACCTCTTCCCAGAGAGTTGGCAAGGTGGACTTCCTCCGTTCTCAGGACAAGCAGTTGGCAGACGCCATTGAGGCCCAGGCTGATGTCCAGTTCCCTGTCAAGTACCTTGCGACTGGTGACAGTGTGGCACCCTTCGTAAGCACTTGCGCTAGTGCTTGGAGTGAAAAGCAAGTCCTGTCCACTGTCAGCCTGTTCACTGTCTACATTGTCAATTTGACTGCCCCTGGCTCCAGTGCCATGCGAGCATTGAAAGAAGCAACTCGGCTGGTCGCTGATGCATGCGCCCACTGCCCAGAGAGAACAGTTGGCATCGTCATTGCCCCGAATGTGGCTGGTCATGGGCACACGTATGACGAGGTTGAGATTCAGAAAGTGCAAGATGAGGCAGAATCCTTTATGAGACAGGATGCATATGGCCTCAAAGTGCGCCGTGGACAGTTCGTGTTCAGTGCAGACAGCATCAACTCGCGCACGAGGTCTTGTGTGCACCCGTTCCTCATTTGCTTGAGTGACCATGTCAACGCCGAGACTGGTGATCTTGTGAGTTTGTTCCAAGGCAGCCAGCTCTGGCACCGCAGGGCGGTGACTGGCATCAAAATGAAGCCCAACAACGAGTATGTGGTGCCAGTTCAAGGTCAGACTGCCATTTCTGTAGAAAATTTGGCAAAGGCACAGCTGCACAAGCAGCACATCGCTGGTCTTGACCTCATGGACAAACTCAAAGAGACGCTGTGGAAGGGGATGAACCTTACTCAGCAGCATGGGGCGGTGTTCGTGGACTTGCTGCCATATGATGACTCTGTCCTTCTGTCCACTGTCCAAGGTTCAGCTCGTGCAAGGCCAAAAGAACCGCAGGAGATGGTGGTGACCTGCTGCTGGGCTCGTGGTGATCAGGATTCTGACATCCGCGTGAAGAATGCAGCGTGGCTTTCTGGGGTCGTCCATCGAGGCATGGAGCGGCTGGTGAGGCAGAAGCTTCTGTGCCTCCATGGTTTCACCCTGAAAGAGTATCAGCCTGAAGCCGCCAAGCCGACCACTGACCCAAGCCTTTACCACTTGACTTTTCCATCAGCGGACGGGAACTTGGCAATGCGGCAGACTTCGTTGGATGAGTGGTCGCCCAAGTTCGCTCGCTTGAAGAAGGAGTTTGACGCTTTGATTGAGAAGCACAACAAGGCATTTAACTCCTCAGGTTGCCCATACAAGGCTGATGGACGCAAGCGACCTGCAGAAGCTGCAGACACAGAGGAAGATGGCGAGAGTTTCCCTGATGATTGTGTTGTGGAGTCCATTGAAGCCCTTGGCAAAAAGCAAGGTGCATTGACAACTGTGCACAGCAACCAGCCAGAACTGTTCCGCTTGATCTTCACGTCCAAGGGCCATCTGTACATTCATGCCTTGGAGGATGGCATTGTGTCTGCAAAGAAGGCTTTGTTCCAGACCTTCGGCGAGTACCACACCGGTGATGCGGAGATTCAGAAGGCCACAGATCGCAAGGCATTGCTTTACCATTGGACAATGGACTCAGCAGACCATGAGGCAATTTGGGGTCACCCTTCGAGCTGGGACCCACCTTTCCAGAAGAGCAAGGCGACCTTGCGGAAGTTCATGGACTACCTCGCCGAGCACAATGTCGTCACGTTCGATGTGGCTTGTCATGAACTGTCAGGTGAGGAGCCAGATGGAGTCTCAGTGAAGCAGGTTGAAGGCTGCGCCTTTGAGCCCAAGAAGTTGCCAGGCCGCACAGTGGCGGACCTCGCCAACTGTGGCAGTTTGCTGCCTTTTAAGGCAGTGGACTGGGAGAAAGGTGAGAGCAAGAATGGCACCATGCGGTTGTGCATGGTATTGAACTATGAGGATTCTCAGCAACAGAAGGGCATCTTTCCGAACAAGCCATGCTGGATGCTGGTCAAGCCAAAGCGCATTCTGAAGGGCAAATGCTTCTTGCTGTGTGAGCCAAGCACGTGAAGCAAGTGCACTGTCCACTGTGCACTGTCGTCTGTCTCACATCTGACCAGCGAGTTTTGTTTCGCAGCACGGAAAACTCTTCCAGCCTTGTTGCATGTGAGTTTGTCGTGGGTGATTTTTGTGTCGCTTGCTGCTGCTGCTGCACGTTGCCAACCCTCTTTTGAGCTTGAGTGTCAAGCAAGTGCCCTTTGTCCACTGTTCCCTGTCGTCTGTCGCCATGGCTTCCTTCTTGAACGCTTTCCACGACATGGAGGAAGATCTTGCAGTCGACGAGGCTTGCAAGGCGGCAGATGCCGAGGTGAAGGCGGAGAAGCTCGTGCAGATGGCTCCAGTGGGCACTGGCGGAGGGAGCAGCCAGCCGGCAGAGTTTTCTGAGTCAGGTGGCAGCAGCCCGCCCCTCCACACACAGGAGTCGCCAAAACCGACGACTTCGCATGCACTGAACATTCGCAACGCTATGAAGCCTAAAGGTGCACACACAGCTCCTGAGAAGAAGCGTGGCCCTGACTCCCAGAAGAGGGCACCAAGAGGCAGCAAAGACACGTTCGCAGGACGTCGTCCCCCGATTAGCGTAGCGAAGCTCGAGATCTACAACGAGATGAAAGCGGACTACCATCGCATCCGGAAGGCTCTTTCCGAGCAGGGCACAAAGAAAGGCAAGAAGAAGGTGACTTTGTCCCAGGAGTCCTACTGGCGACACATGCAGAAGGCCATGGGTGACGTCGAGGGCTCAGCCATGGAGCGTTTCACTCAAGCTTCACAGTCTTTTTGCAAAAGCATCATGGACTGAGTGTTTATCATTTTTATGGGGTTTGCGTGCCTTGTGCAGCGTGATGAGTGATGCCTGCCGTTGGTGTCACTGTCAGCTGTCCACTGTGCACTGTCCGGGTTATTGCAGTCAGTCCTGGCAGTGCTCATGATCATTGCCAGTGCGGCTGCAGGCTTGAGGGGTGTGTCAAGCTGCGCTAAAATGATCTCTTTCTCAGGTGCCTGTGAGTGAAAGTGTTAGCCAGCTATCAAGTGCTTTTGTCTTCAGCCAACCTCATGAGTTTCGCAGTCTTGGGGTTCTTCCAGCCTGCATTTAGTGCTGCAAGCCTTGCCATGGCAGTCCCCGCCGCTTTGGTCAACATGCAAGTGTTCGGCATCACTTTGGGTATGGCTCTTCGGTCTTCACTGTCCACTGTCGCTCGTCCACTGGCTGTTGTGGAGCTGTGGTGCGGCGTGGCGTCCGTTGCAATGGCTGCCGAGAAGGCTGGCTATCGACAGCTCGCCATGGACAAGGACCGGATCCAGGGAGTGACCGATGATGACGCGTCGGATGACACAGAGAACATCTTGACCAAACGTGGCTTTCAGAATGCGTTGAAGGCGGTCTTGCAGATCGACGAAGGTGGCCTGCTGTGGATGGCGCCCGTCTGCAGCAGCTTTGTGTTCATGAACTCTGTGAAATGCCAACGTACTGTCAACCGCCCAGCAGGTAACACTGCGTACCCGCCTGTGAAGGAAGGCAATCGCATGGCCAGCATTGCAGCTTTTCTGTATGCCCTCGCAATGTTGCGTGGGGTCCACCCTGTCATTGAACAGCCAGCGGGCAGCATCATGTTCAGGTACAAGCCCCTCGCCAAGGTCCTCAGCGTTTTCCACCATTGTTCCGCCACCTGTGCCAGGTGCCATTTCCAGGTGGATGCTCCCGAAGGCGAGAGGTTCCTGAAACGCTACAAGTTTGTTGGTGAGACATGGGTGAAGAGTTTGCAGCAGAACTGCACATGCCGTGACGGGATTCATAAATCCATGGTCAAGGAAGATGAGCATGGAGGAAGGACTGGCGATCGGAAGCTTCTGAAGGAGAGCCAGTCCTACCCCCGGAAGCTGGGAAATTGGATTGTGCACAACTGGTTCGAGCAGCACAGGCTCATGCCATGCTTCCAAGAGTCCACTGTCCCACTGTCGCCTGTCCCTGTGCAGAAGCACACCAGCACGAAGTCAGTGTGGAAGCGGCCAAGTTCAACTTCCAGTTCCGATCCTGATGCCAAGAGGCAGAAGGCAGCTGGGGCACAGTGGAAGCGGCCAAGTGCACCTGCCAGTTCGGCCCCTGTTAGCAAGAGGCAGAGGAAGCAAAGTTTCCAAATTCCGTGCAGCAGCTGGAAGCGCTGCTTGTGAGATTTGCTCGCTGGAAGCTGCTCCTGACAAATTAGAGGCATGAGCCGAAGGTTTGCGGTGGGTTAAAACAGTGCTCAGCACCTGCGTGTGCAGGTCCTTGAAGGGGGTGCTGCTGCTGGTGCTGCTGCTGCTGCTCCTGCTATTGATTGCTTGTTTGTATTGTGAATTGCCATGATGATGCTTGTTAGCACAGACAATAGTAGTAATTAGTAGCTGCACTGCCAGAACTGCACATGAACTTTTGTTGTTGGCTGCCACGGAGGCTGTCGCTGTAAATTTTGGCTCCAGAACTGAGTCCACTGTCCACTGTCCATTGTCGACTGTCGACACTGCCATGGACGTCCACTGTCCATTGTCGACTGTCGTCGCCGCCATGGACGAAGCCCCTACTGAAATCCTCTCGCCGGCATCGGAGAGCGACTCCGAGGTCGAGGATGTTCAAAGGGAGCTCGAGAACCTGGAGCTCATGTCCGTTTCCGCCGAGGGCGAGACTGAGACCGCTTCTGCTGAAGACTTGGCGAAGGAATTGAGTGTGCTGCTTGATGAAGAGCTGGGAGAAGTTCGCATATCAGTGAAACTGATGCAGATGACGGAAATATGTGTGTGGTGCGGGATGGTCTATTTCGAGCAGTACCTTGATGGCTATGAGCGCTGCCGCCTGGACTCATGTTTTTCTGAGCAGTATCACTGCTCGTGCAGCGGTTGAACCGCTTGTGTGCGATGTCCATGGATCACACGCCGTAATTGCCCTACTACCCATGGATCACACGCCGTATAATTGCCCTACTACAACACTGTCCATTGTTCACTGTCACCTGTCCACTGAGACGAGTGACGGTGACAAAGCATCCATGAGACTGGCAAGTTTCCAGTTTTGCCAGACGGCAGGAAATTAACAGTTGGCACCAGCAACTTGCCGCAAGAGCCGGGGTTTTCAACATGCTCTTTGCGTCTGAGAAAAATGACCTGGGCAAGCCTGCTATTTCGCCATCATACCACAGTGGACAGTGCACAGTGAACAGTACAGTGGGTGTGGGTGAGGGCAAATAGGTGGGGAAAGGCGAATTAACCGATGGAGGGGTCGGTTAATTCGCGACCTTTTTAATTGTGGGGGAGGGAACCTGTTTAATTGTGGGGGAGGGATTCCGGGCTGCTGTTGTGCAGGTGCTGCTGTCCTACCTCGACAAGCTCAGACCCTCTCACACACACTGTCCACTGTCCATTGTCAGCAGCAGCAGCCGCAGCAGCAGCAGCAGCAGTAGCAGCGAAAGTGGTAGTAGTGGCAGTGGTGGTAGTACTGCCAGAAGCAGTGGTAGTATTATAGGTAGTAATAGTAGTACTAGTAGTAATAATAATAATAGCAGTTGTAGTGGCAGTAGTAGCAGCAGCAGCAGTAGTGGTAGTGGTAGTAGTGGCAGAAGCAGCAGCAGTAGTGGCAGTAGTAGTAGTGGTAGTAGTAGTAGTAGCAGCAGTAGTAGTAGTAGTAGTAGTAGTAGTAGTTGTAGTAGTGTAGTAGTAGTGGTAGTGGTAGTGGTAGTGGTGGTAGTGGTAGTGGTAGTGGTAGCGGTAGTGGTAGTGGTAGTGATAGTGGTGGTAGTGGTAGCGCGCGCGCGCAGTGCGCGCGCAGTGCGCGCGCAGTGTGGGCGCAGCGTGGGCGAGCACAGGCAACAGCGCGCGCGCAGTGTGTGCGAGCACAGGCAACAGCGCGCGCGCAGTGCGCGCGCAGTGCGCGCGCAGTGTGTGCGAGCACAGGCAACAGCGTGCGCGCAGTGCGCGCGCAGTGCGCGCGCAGTGCGCGCGCAGTGTGTGCGAGCACAGGCAACGGTGCGCGCGCAGTGCGCGCGCAGTGTGTGCGAGCACAGGCAACAGCGCGCGCGCAGTGCGCGCACAGCGTGCGCGCAGTGCGTGCACAGTGCGCGCGCAGTGTGTGTGAGCACAGGCAACGGTGCGCGCGCAGTGCGTGCGCAGTGTGTGCGAGCACAGGCAACAGCGCGCGCGCAGTGCGCGCGCAGTGCGCGCGCAGTGTGTGCCAGCACAGGCAACAGCGTGCGCGCAGTGTGTGCGAGCACAGGCAACAGTGCGCGCGCAGTGCGCGCGCAGTGTGTGCGAGCACAGGCAACAGCGTGCGCGCAGTGCGCGCACAGTGCGCGCGCAGTGTGTGCGAGCACAGGCAACAGTGCGCGCGCAGTGTGCGCGCAGTGTGTGCGAGCACAGGCAACAGTGTGCGCAGAGCGTGCGCGCAGTGTGCACGAGCACATGCAACAGCGTGTGCGAGCATATATTATAGGCAACAGTGCGTGCAGGAACAGTCAACAGCGCGCGCGAGCACATGCACACGTGCATTGGACAGGGGACAGTGTCGTTACTGCGACTATTACTAGTACTACGACTACTACTACTACTACTACTACTACTGCTACTACTGCTACTTCTATACTACCACTATACCACTTTAGACTGTACTACTACCACTACCACTACTACTACCACTACCGCTACAACTACCATGACGACCACGACTACCACTTCTACTATTACTACTACTACTACTACTACTACTACTGCTACTACTACTACTACTACTACTACTACTACTACTACTACTACTACTACTATACTACTACTACTACTACTACTACTACTACTACTACTACTACTACTACTACCACTACTACTACTACTACTCCTGCTGCTGCTGCTACTACTACTACTACTCCTGCTGCTGCTGCTACTACTACTACTACTCCTGCTGCTGCTGCTACTACTACTACTACTACTACTACAGAGAACAGTGTCGTGTATTTTCCCTCTGGCAACAATATATTCACGACATCATTTTTGAGCTTGCCCTGCCCCACCCCCATTCCAATTTGCAATCTGTTCCGGCTGCTTATACTGCTCCTGCTTTTGCTGCTGTTGCTGTCCACTGTTCACTGTTCATGGTCTTCAATGCTCACTTTAAATCCTGCTTTCAAAGCCCCTTTAAGGCTCCCAAAACGAAAAGGTCAGAAGGTTAGATACCAACGAACGGAAGGTCAGTTGCTTTGAACAGGGATTTGTGGTGCGCCCTGGTCTGTCTGGATGCTGTTCTGGAGCAAACGGTGTTCTGGACGGCGCAGCAGCACTCTGCGCTCATTGCTGTTGTCCGTATTGCCTCCAACCTGTTGGTCGATGCCCCACAATGGCTGCGCCCACTTGTCGTTGTGCGTAGGGTGTCTGGCGATGCCGAAATGATCGACCCTTTATTTGATCATGTGCCTTTCACCGACGCTGCTGAACACAAAGCGGCCGACTTAGGAGAGATTGCCACGACTCAGCCAGGATCCACGAGGCGCAACGCCCGTCTCACATCCCCCTCAGTTGGCAGTGCTCACATGTTGCTGCTCACGCAGGGTTCTGCCGCGCTGCAACTTCGTCATGCCTCCTATAGCGAGGTGAAAACCTACCTAGCCAGTGCACATGTCATTGTTATTGACGAGGGGCAACAGGAGGGACAGCCCGCCTCGGCGGCCATCCTTGCGAACACTGCCGGCCAGCTCGTCATCCGCACCGGGGACCCACGCCAACCCGCGGGTGGCGGTAAAGGCGAGGTCCAAGTACGCACCCTGGCACGACTCATTGCCAAGCCAGTTGGCATCCGCGTCGTCGCCCAACTAGCCCCGCAGCCTGTCTCCCCGGGACGCCTTGCCGCGGCACTGAGAGGCTTGGTTCAGTCTACACCGCAGGGGCCGCTTCACACCATCCGGTGGACTAGCTTAGGACACCGGCATGACGGCCATTAAGGCGCTGAGCCGCCGACGGGAGCCACCATAACCGTGTGTCGTGAGTTGTCCGAGTGCCTCTTTGGCATTGAGGAAGAGGTTGGAGTCAACCTCGATGAGGATCTGCAGGAGCTACGAGGGTGTCGGGTCACCCGACAAGGGATGAAATACTTCATTCCTTATTCAGGCATCACCAGCATAGGTGACCGAGTGTGCCCTCACCCCGACCGGCTCACGCCAGCGGCTATTGCGGTGGACTTCCTCCACCAGTCGGAGTCCCATAGCGAGGCGATGTTGTGCTATCTCAATCGTCTGTCAGCTGTCGGTGCAATACTGGCGCCGGCCAATACCGCTATGCAAGCTGAAGGCTTGGCCCCTATCAATGGGGTTTGCCTGAATCTAGCCCTGGTCGCCTCCACCAGGCTGCTGGCTGACCTTTATGTACTAATCACGGCCGTTCGTTACCCTCAATCCATCAGTATGCACAGGGTTTCCGATGCCACTCCGTGCCCGATCACCATTGGTGAGCTAGCTGCGGACACCGCGGCGAGGCGGCTTCAACGGGTGGCGGCGGACGGCACTCACCAGCCAGGAGTGTACTTCGTCCGATTACCGCGGCATACATCCTCGGACATGCACCCAGATGGCTTGATGGAATTGCTTTGTGTCCTCCTGGTATTCGCCTACAACGTCTGCGGGCATCGTTTCGCAGTGCAGGCGGGACGGAAAGTCACGGTAGTCACACCCACCACCCGGGTTTTTGACGCCCTCAAGCATGGTCTTGGCCTCAGCAATGCTCGCCCCGCCAACGCGGACACGGGTAACGCGCACCGAGTGGTGGCGGAAGGTACATCCCTCGCGAAGTTTATCTCGGATTGGCTGCCAGAGCTTCCCCCGCCGGGACACCTTACCACGGAGGCGCAGGCTGCATCCCTCTTCTCCTTCTTCTATGACCATCACAATGAATTGGGGGCATTTGTGGACCTCTTCACCACTACAGTCTGCGCTGGCACTACAGGTGCAGTCGACATCTGCATTATCGATAGGGCTGGCCGCTTTACCATGACCGGAGAGGATGCTCACCAGCGGCTCACGGCGGGCAGCACGCGACCCACGGGCCCATTGATCATCGCCTCCCCCACTCATTGGTGGGGTATTCCGGCGGCATTGGAGCTCCACTCTGTCCTTCATCACACCCACGTGCGATGGGAAGAGCTATACAGCGCCTATGGGCTGGTCAAGCTTGGGATATCAAGCCCTCCCCGCGAGGACAAACAGACTGCCCAGGAGTTTTACGAACGATGGTCCGTGAATCGCGTCCCCTCGCTCTGTACTCACAGTGGCATAGAGGGCTACCCGGTTCAGCTCCTCCTTCGGGGGGTGGACTTTGAGCACAGTGGACCGCGCGGTCAGTCCATCGCGGCACGGCCGTTTTACCCTATCATCGATACCAAGTTTCCTGTGTTTGGACTACTGGAATTCACTAACCCGCCGAGGTTCGGGCTCCATCGCCTCCGTGACCACAGAGGAGGTGGTGTCCCTCTCCCCAAGAGGCTTTTCAGTGCCCTCCGCTCCACCCATCACAGATCGCTGATAGGGTCTCACATGCCTTGCGCGGAACCTGCCACTGAGTGCCGCGGCAACGCTGGTGTGTCGGAGTCAACAGTGATGGCCGTGCCCGGCGCATTCTACTTCTACGCTATTTCCTCTGACACAGTCAACACCAGGCTGCTAGGGAGGTTGCAGCGCTATGTGTCGTCGCGCCTACGACATTCTTCCCCTCAGGCAACATTGCTCCCGCCGGTGGCTACTACTGGACTGCCAAGAGCCCTATATGATCCGACAGGTGCGGTGCGACCGGACCCGGAGATCGGAGAGCCTGCCAAGGAAGATCCGACGCTGACAGCCGAGCTACGCAGCCAAAGCTGTGCGGCCTCTCACCCAGTTGCACCTACCACTACATGGACTCAACGTGTGGAGGACCTACTGGGCGCGGTCGAATCCCCGCCTGATCGCCTTGTGCCAGGGGTCACCTCAATTGCCAGCAGGTGTGTACCAGCGGATGATGAGGATGAATTCGCGGAGCAGCATGACACCCTTCGCCGCTACCAAGCTAGGGGCAGACTTCAACAGCCGGTTCAAGGACTTGACTGCGCTGGGGCACTTCAGCAACTACTCCCCAGCTCTCCGGACTGCCTTACCCTGCTTTCTCTCCCCCTGTCACTGCCGGCTTGTGAACTCAAACTCAGTCCACAGAACTTTGGGGTGAAAGTTGTGGATTTTGCGGACCGCGCCCTCATGTTGCGACGCTGCACTGAGGGCGAAGCCTTTCGCGTCTGCTTAACACCACTGCTTGTCTGTGGCATTGGCCCAGTTTTGTGATCCAGTCCTGCGCTTAGCGGAAGGCCAGGTTTTCGACCTGTCCTGGTACGAGCTGGCCCGGCCGGAGATTTGGTGGTGGCTGCTCCTTGACGAACTGTCGGGGCTCAAAACTCTGGCTCCTAAGCGCGACCCTACTGCAACGTCAGACCCTTTACCGACCAATAGCCGACGGGGGGAGAACTCCAGCCAGCGGCGTACCACCGGGGGAGGCAGCACTGTCGCCGAGGACAACAGGGGTACCCCGCTTCTGCATTGTGGAGTACTGCTGCCAGTGCAACTACTTTTTTTCCTTACCCGTTCGTTGGCCGACGACCCATCGTCTGCCCCACTCCTGCAACTCGCCAGTGTAACCCCTGGGCGAGATGGCCAGCATATTGAGGTCCGAATCACATGCAAGGTGCCTGTTGACTTGATAGGCCGTCCGCAGATTGCCATCGCGGGCCGCGTGATGGAGGGCTTCGAGAATGGACTCCTCCCAGCCAGACGCGGAGAGTTCGAACCGCGCATGTTTGCGTATCCTGGCTCCTATCGTGGCACCTTTCGACTGCTTTTCCCGCTGGCGGATGTTCCGCTGGGGCTACGCTGGCGATCCAGGCTGCAGGCCTACTCCACAGTGCCCTGTGGCGCCTCCGTGCAGTGACAACCTCGCGGTAGTTGCCTACTGGATCCGGGGGCCGCAGAAAAAGAAATTCTATTTTCCGACCCGCCTGTGGCGCTTTGCGCACTTCGACGCAACGGAGGCCAAAGCGTTGGTCCTCCTCCAAAGGTTGGTCGCCCAGGAGGAAGGCCGCACACAAGCTCTGCCTGATGGCACGCGCCCGCGGTTCCGGCTAGGGCACCCTCGGGCGCAAGAACGTTGGAAGGCGGCGGCAGATGAGTTCCTCAGAGAGGGAGGTCTCGGGCCCGGCCTCCAACTGCCCTGCATTTCCACAGAGCTCATGCCACACCTTCATAGTGAGGACCACGATACCCACCAGTATACCTTTTCACGTTTGAAGGAAATGTACACTGCCCGAAATTACCAGATGCTTTACCTATTGAACGAGAGTCACTTCCCCTCGAATGGGCGCGACATGCAACGCCTGCTAGACAGCTGGCCGTCCGATGAGGCGTCCGGCTCTGCCCGATGATCTTTGCTCACCCCGCTTGTGACAGACGACATACGTCGTTATGTCTGGTTTTGGCCTTCGGTGATCCCTTGCCAGAGCAACACGGGACTAATGAAACGGACAGGCAACCGCGGCGTCCCGACCAGTCACGACGTGTGGAGCCACCGGGACGCCGACATACGTCGATGTTCGTTCTCAGTGACACCGGATTGGTTTTCCCCCCTGCCGGCTGTTTGCCCGGGGGGGGGACACCTGCCAGCGTGGCGTGTTCATGCTGGGTCCTCAATGCGGCGGGTTGCATTAAGCTGCCGGCATGTCGCCGTACATCGATCTGCGCTGTCCTCTTCTCCCCTCGGGACTCTTAACCTTGCCGGCACGTCGACATACGTCGATGTCCGTTATTGACATGGTCTGGCCTTCCCTCTTACCTGGTAAGTGCGTAGAGCAAGGATTCGGCCAACGCCATCGCTCGGGCTTCAACTGCTCAACGGCAGGCATGGGCAGAACCTCGCACCTTCCACCTCTTGCACTCAGCAGGGTACGTGTTGCTACCTGGTGGATCCCTTGTTTGGGCCTTGTTGCACTCGTCAAGCAGCCTGGGACGCGTGGATGCTGGCCACAGCACGGCCAGACTCTTACCATGACCTCGGCTGTCTGGGGCGCCCCAATTGGCTTCCCCATGCATTGCATCGGCGCGCTCAGACTGCACACCCGCCGATTTTGCCCTTGCGCAGTGTAGAGGAAGGGGGGGGGAACCTTGGCCGCCCTGTTCCTTGGCTGCGGCACGCCGCAAGTTGTCCTTGAACACAGTTGGTGCAGCTGTCATCAAGCGGGTTCTCTTCCTCACCCGCCTCCCGGTCGAAGCCGCTTCTCAACCGCGTCTTCATATCTAATTGCGGGACCTTGGCTACAGTTCCTGCAGTGATCAAGTCCTCGTCCGACCCAGTTAGGATGCCCAAGGCCTTGATGCAGGCCCCTTTTTCGGATCAGGCCCAGAAAAGCCTATGACAATGATATCTGCGCCGTCATAGTCTTCGCTGTCGTTACGACTCCAACTATATTCGAGACTAGGTGCAGCTTTCATGGCATGGCAACCTGCTTTGCAGCTGCGGACGCGTCGTCCATGTGCCCAGCTTCCCTGCGCGCCTCGAGTCCAGCCGCCATGCCGAGCGGACACCTGGACAAACGAACAGGGCAAAACAACAAGGGTTGGAATGGAATGAGCCACTGCACGGAGGCTTGCGCCTGGTGCAAGCTCGAAGCCAGCATCAGGTCGCGGCAGGGGGGGGAGGGAACCCGTCCCATCTGAGCAGCCGCACCGCCTTGCCTTGGCTCAAGCCTCATCATGGGCGCCCCGTTGTCTTCTCGGAACGTTCTTGAGCTGCGCTGTGCTGTCTCGACGCACAACAAGTTTTCCCTACGGTCCGCATCCTGGCCTGGCCACACGCATTAGGGCGATTGACGGCGTTGTACGCCAGCATCCAACTCGCCACTGTTGACACCATGGATCGGTTGTTTTCGTCCTCGGGGTGCGGTCGCATCTGGCCGGCTTTGCGTCGCAAAGACTCTGGCTCCGCGTCACGTCTAGAAGCCGCTTGCCACGGTGGGCATTGGACTTTTGGACTTTGGTGTACCCGATCGTGATGAAACAAAGCACAGGAGCTGTCCGTTGTCTGTCAAGACTAGAACGGCTGCCGGAGCTTGGATTTGCTCCACCTGCTGCTTTGGGCGGCTCAGAGCGTCGGCTCTTTGTTGCTTCGGATCGGTCGCTGTGGCTTCGTAGTCTGCTGAACGGCTTCCACCGGCAAAGCCTTACATCGATTTGCGCTGTGCTCTTCTCCCCTCGGGACTCCTGACACTGCCGGCACGTCGACATACGTCGATGTCCGTTATTAACATGGTTCGGCCTCCTCTCTTGCCTTGGTAAGTGCGTAGAGCGAGGAGCCGGCCAACGTCATTTCTCGGGCTTCGACATGCTCCACGGCAGGCATGGGCAGAACCCCGCACCTCCCCTCTATTGCACTCAGCAGGGTGCATTTTGCTGCCTGGTGGATCCCCTGTTTGGGCCTTGTTGCACTCGCCAAGCAGCCTGGGACGCGTGGATGCTGGCCTCAGCACGGCCAGACTCTTACCGTGACCTCGACTGTCTTGGGCGACCCAATTTGGCTTCCCCCATGCATTGCATCGGCGACACACACCGTGTGCGCTCAGTCTGCACCCCTGCCGATTTTGACCTTGCGCATTGTAGCGGACGGGGGGGAGAACCTAGGCCGCCCTGCTCCGTGGTTGCGGCACACCGCAAGTTGTCCTTGAACACAGTTGGTGCAGCTGTCATCAAGCGGGCTCTCTTCCTCACCCGCCTCCCGGTCGAAGCCGCTTCTCAACCGCGTCTTCATATCTATTTGCTGGACCTTGGCTGCAGTTGCTGCAGTAAACACGCCCTCGTCCGAACCAGTTAGGATGCCCAAGGCCCTGAGGCAGGCCCTTTTCGGATCAGGCCCTGAAAAGCCTATGACAATGATCTCTGTGCCGTCATAGTCTTCGCTGTCGTTACGAATCCAAATATATCCGAGACTAGGTGCAGCTTCCATGGCTTCGGCAACCTGCTTTGCAGCTGCGGGCGCGTCGTCCATGTGCCCAGCTTCCCTGCGCGCCTCGAGTCCAGCCGCCATGCCGAGCGGACACCTGGGCAAACGAGCAGGGCACAAAACAACAAGGGTTGGAATGGAATGAGCCACTGCACGGAGGATTGCGCCGGGTACAAGCTCGCAAGTCACCAGCATCAGGTCGCGGCAGGGGGGGGGGCCCGTCCCATCCGAGCAGCTGCACCGTCTTGCCTTGGCCCCAGCCTCGTCAGGGGCGACCCGTTGCCGTTCTTGGAACGTTCCTGAGTTGCGCTGTGCTGGGTCTCGACGCACAACAGGTTTTTCCCTACGGTCCGCATCCTGGCCTGGCCACACGCTTTGTGGGCGGCGATTGGCGGCGTTGGACGCCGGCATCCAATTCGCCACTGTTGCGCACAGTGAATCGATTGGTCTCGTCCTCGGGGTGCGGTCGCATCTCCGATTTGGAAGGCTGATGCCACTTCCAAACTATTCACCCGCTGCATTGGCCTCCTATTGTGGTCTGGAGGCTCAGCCGTTTCAGCCTTTGGTGCTTGCCGCTTCTGGTCGCGCCGCACTTTCTGGGCCATTGGACTTGGGGCCAAGGAGGGGTGCCTGCGCTGTGCTCTTCTCCCCTCAGGACTCCTAACCTTGCCGGCACGTCGACATACGTCGATGTCCGTTATTGACATGATTTGGCCTTCCCTCTTGCCTTGGTATGTGCGTCGAGCGAGGATCCGGCCAACGCCATTCCTCGGGCTTCGACTTGCTCAACGGCAGGCATGGGCAGAACCCCACACCTTCCCTCTATTGCACTCAGCAGGGTGCATTTTGCTGCCTGGTGGATCCCTTGTTTGGGCCTTGTTGCACTCGCCAAGCAGCCTGGGACGCGTGGATGCTGGCCTCAGCACGGCCAGACTCTTACCATGACCTCGACCTTGGGCGACCCAATTTGGCTTCCCCCATGCATTGCATCGGCGACACACACTGTGTGCGCTCAGTCTGCACACCTGCCGATGTTGACCCTGCGCATGTAGCGGACGGGGGGGGGAACCTTGGCCGCCCTGCTCCGTGGTTGCGGCACACCGCAAGTTGTCCTTGAACACAGTTGGTGCAGCTGTCATCAAGCGGGTTCTCTTCCTCACCCGCCTCCCGGTCGAAGCCGCTTCTCAACCGCGTCTTCAGATCTATTTGCTGGACCTTGGCTGCAGTTGCTGCAGTAACCAAGCCCTCGTCCGAACCAGTTAGGATGCCCAAGGCCCTGAGGCAGGTCCTTTTCGGATCAGGCCCTGAAAAGCCTATGACAATGATCTCTGTGCCGTCATAGTCTTCGCTGTCGTTACGAATCCAAATATATCCGAGACTAGGTGCAGCTTTCATGGCATCGGCAACCTGCCTTGCAGCTGCGGGCGCGTCGTCCATGTGCCCAGCTTCCCTGCGCGCCTCGAGTCCAGCCGCCATGCCGAGCGGACACCTGGGCAAACGAGCAGGGCAAAAACAACAAGGGTGGGAATGGAATGAGCCACTGCAAGCTCGCAAGCCACCAGCACATCAGGTCGCGGCAGGGGCCCGTCCCATCCGAGCAGCCGCACCGTCTTGCCTTGGCCCAAGCCTCGTCAGGGGCGACCCGTTGCCGTTCTTGGAACGTTCCTGAGTTGCGCTGTGCTGGGTCTCGACGCACAACAAGTTTTTCCCTACGGCCCGCATCCTGGCCTGGCCACACGCTTTGTGGGCGGCGATTGGCGGCGTTGGACGCCGGCATCCAATTCGCCACTGTTGCACACCGTGACTCGATTGGTCTCGTCCTCGGGGTGCGGTCGCATCTGGCCGGCTTTGAGTCGCAACGACTCTGGCTCCGCATCATGTCTAGAAGCCGCTCGCCGCGGTGGGCGTTGGACTTTTGGATTTTGGTGTGCTCGATCGTGATGAAACAAAGCACAGGGGCTGTCCGTTGTCTGTCGAGACTAGAACGGCTGCCGGAGCTTGGATTTGGCTCCACCTGCTGCTTTGGGCGGCTCAGAGCGACGGCTCTTTGTTGCTTCGGATCGGTCGCTGAGGCTTCGTAGTTTGCTGAACGGCTCCCACCGGCAAAGCCTGTGCGCCGCAGCTTGCAGAGCTTCGCTTTTGTCTCACTGTTTTGTAGTTCTGTGCTTTGTAGTTTGTTAGTTTGCTTGTAGGGACCGAGTGCTACAGCCGTAGTCGACGAGGCCCATTCACGCCAAAACAAAACAAGAGTTCAAACTCTGGGTTCGGAAACTCTATGTTCGAACTCTGGATTCGGAAACTCCATGTTCAAATCCTAGACTCTTCGCCTCTAGAGTTCAACTCCAGGTTCAATTCCAGTTCAAGAAGTTGGAGTTGAGTTCAACTGAAGGGTTCTGCTTCTTTTTTGTGGCCGGGGCTGGTCATTGGCAGCCTTTTTCTTTCTTTTCAAGCTTCTAAAACCAGCTGAGGGGTTGGGAGGCGCAGCCTCCCCAAACATAGTTTCCAAGATAGAGTTCCCGAACCCAGGATTCGAACTCTCTGGGAGACCCGGGGGCGGGTTTCGAACCTAAGGTTTGGACTCTCTGGGAAAAGGGGGAAAAGTTCCCGAACCCAGGGTTCGAACATGGAGTTCTCCAAACCCCGGGTTCGAACACAGAGTTCCCGAACCCAGGGTTCGAACATAGAGTTCCCGAACCCCGGGTTCGAACATAGAGTTCCCAGAGTTTGAACCTAGAGTTCAAACTCCAGCTTCAACCTGGGTTCGAGAAGTTCGAACCCAGGGTTCAACCTGAGTTGGGGAGTTACATGTTCTTCCTTCCCCCCGGGCCCCCCGGGAGTTTGAACCCTAGGTTCCGGAACACTCCAAAAACCTATGCTCGTGTGTCGCCTACAGGAAAGAACATGCCACTGCCTTGCTTAGGTTTCGAACATAGAGTTTCCGAACCCGGAGTTCGAGCATGGAGTTTCCGAACCCAGAGTTCGAACTCTTGCATCATTGCTTCTTGTTCTCTCATTTTATTTTCTTCGCAAAAACCTCCATTAAGCGATTTCGTGTGGCTTCTTCTTCTTTTGTTTGTGCTTGCGTTTGAGTTTGTGGTTTCTGTCATTGCAGTGTGCTCTCAGTTAATTTTCTTCGCGCTAACGCACCCCGCCCGCAGTGCAAATCGCCACAGGGGGCGTCCGAGTCCTCCCATGCGCGCAAGGTGTGTGTTGCATGAGGAAGCTTGCACGCACATCATGTGGCCCACACGCAGCGATGCGCGGACAGTCGGCTTGCAGGCACGCACACACAATCAGCTCGCGGGTGCAGGATGCCCGTCAGACAGACACAAGACTTCCTCTCGATAATTGGCATAAAAGCCCTTTGGCGCGTGCTGCAAATGGTATGACCAGTGAAAAAGGCCAGACTGCCCACTTGGACACGAGCTAGCATCCTTCACTGGGGATAGCTCAGACCAGAAAGGTAAAAACCGGACTGCACACTAGGTGGCCTGGCCACACGTAGTTATGCAGTTCGTCGGGACTTCGGCCCCAGCTTTGGCTCAATAGTCTCAGAGGTGAGACGGGCCGGTTGGATCGGCACCCGAACCCGAACCTCAAATCAGGACAGTGGTCAACAGGAACCTACAACCTCAGGTTGCGGTTGTTGGATCCCTCCCTTGGATTCGGCGCGGCGGACACAAACTGGATTCAACCCCGACCCCAATCCACCCTGGAGATGCTCGATGTACAAAGTGTGGAATTTCAAGATCTTCCGCTGTGTTGAGCACTCGTGCTTCAAGCAATGTAGATAGCTGGACATGGAAGAACAGAGCAATTTTCATAGAAGAGGAAGCCAGCAAAAACGTTTCGCTTGTGTGAAGTTGTTCTTCCCTCCATCTTGAATTTCCTTTTTAACGTGAGTTCAGATGCGAAAAAAACCACCAAATGTCACCTTGCCTTTTCGGATGCTGTTAGTTTCTACGGAAGGTCTGGTTTTTTCAAGTATTCAATGTGTTTTAGATGTGTGAGAAGTTGTTTTTTGGCGTGGACAATCATCGCTCCACTCTCCAGGCCTGTCAAGTTCTTTTTCCGTTTTTTGAAGTATTACTCGAGGTGGTCTCAACCATACCATTCTGGAAAGAGCAACAAGAACAAGAGTTGGTCCAGACTTTATTTTTCAGCTTGACCTTTGCTCCGGTAACAGAGGGGACGGAATGAACCGAGGGTGGGCCTTTCTGACGATTCTCAAAACAGACTGCAAGAACAAGCATGGTTTTTTGTGTTTAGAAATTCTTGTATGTGTTTCATTTCGGAGTGGAATGTCTGCAGTTCCAAAAAATTCGATGAAAGACACTTAACATTTGCTCCTTCATGGGGGATGGAGTGGCCTTTCAACGGATTCGAAGCACAAAAAAAGGTTACTCTTGTATGCATCATGCAGTGAACATTTCCTCGCAGCCTTGCCCACGCAAGATCCGTGGTTGGCCGTTTTTCATCTTGCTGTTGCATCTTCCAACTGCAATGTAGCAATCTTGTCACATATCATCTAGTCACCAGCAAACATTCTTTATCTTCGTTTACGAAACAACATGGCTGTTGAAAGTCCGAAGGGGCAACATGAACCCCGGAGGCTCAAACCTACTTTCGCCCGAGCGGCTCACGTCATCAGTGAAAGAGGTTTAGGGTGAGAGCTGAAAGAAAACGCAGACGTGGAAACGTCGTTTTGGATCGCACAGCCCGCCGATTCGCTGCAAATGAAACGGTCTGAACATATCCGTGCCCTGCGCAGAATGCAGCCGGCGGGTGGTTGATGTTCATGACGAAGCTCCATAACCAACTTGTGTTTATCAGGTTCTGCAGTGTGTGTCCATTTGACAACACGCAGTGAGTGTTTTGGGTATCATGTTTCGATAGGCAGGAAGTGTGACAAATCAGCATGTTTTGCATGGAAACCGATATGGTATGCATTGAACGGATATTCCATTGTTTGGAAGGCAACGATGGCCTTGCTTGTTCACCAGACCACAGCAACAGTGATGCAACATTTTTCCAGATGATTTGAAATTGCGTGAAAAGGTTTCTGCTAAACATGTTGGTTGCAATGCTTGTGCAAGTGCCGGTGACGTCGATTTTCTGCTTGCGCCGAATCTCTGACTCTTTGTACATTTGGCTCGACTGTTGAGGTGCAATGCCTTGTGAGGTGCCGCCGACAGGTAGAATCCGGCAAAGCAGAGAAAGGTTCGGCACACCACCATACATGGTTTTCACAGCGTAGACTTTGAACAGACCCTGGGAGATGACCTGCATTTCTTCTCAGCAATTGCATGTGTAGGCCACGTTCACATCTGTTCCGGTTTCAGAGCAAGGCTTAATTCAAGTCACCGACGGGCATCTCAGCTCTTTGCAGTATGGAAACTGTCATCGCCTCGAGAGAGTGAGTCCGTTGCATTTTTTCGATCTTTCAGTTGTCGAGGCTTTGGCTTTTGATCCATCGTGCTGGCAGCTGATTCTGACGCTTCAGAAAATTGCTTTGGAGGAATTGCCGAAAGGCGCCGACCTCGTTGGGCTGTGCACTGCATGGGCGCGCTTTCGTGCTGTCAGAACTCGAGGATGGACGCTGCGGCCCTTCGGTTCTTTCATTTCAGGAGAGCCTCGTCACATGACGTTGGCACTCGTAGCCTGATAGTCCCTTCATGTCTGTCAGACACCGGCTTGGCACCAGCTATCTTGGATTTGGCGCTGGTCAAAAGAGAGCAAGCAGCCCAAATGTGTGATGCTTGCATGTCGCAGCACGGGAAGTTTTGTCGGCTCCCCAGGCACCCGGGCCTCGAGATGCCCCCAGCAGTCACGGGCATAGTGTCGCGGATGCAATAAGCGATGCCATGAGTCGGACGGTAAAAACTCATGGAAGCTCGAAGCTGCTTGAAAGGTGAATGAATTCGTGCGCGTGTTGAGACGCCGAGCTGGCGGAGCTGGACCCAGCTTGAATTTATCTCAGGATGCGATATCCCCTGGATTCAGGTCAGCCGCCAGCTTGCCGTGCAGTGAACAAACCCAGTCTCTGTGCACCTGGAGGCTGGTGGCCTCCAATTTTGGCGGTCCTCATGGGGGAAGACAGGACCATGGGAGTGAGTGTTCCTTGCAAAGCCCTCGTGCAAGAGTTTCAGGAGATTGCAATCTTTGAAGGGGATGAGCACACGGGCGTCATTGACTCGATCTTACGGCCCGGCTGGCCATGTGGAACTGTCAGTGTGAACAACAGGGTTTTTTCTCCTTCACAGCTACTGTAGACCGTTGGACAGGGACGCATTGTCTTTGACGCCGCATGCTCGACCATTGATCCGTCGAGTGAAGTCTATCAGCTCAGAGATGTGCAAGTGAGGGCGCAGGCAGAGTCAGAGTACCCATCAACGATTCTGGATTGCCGTCTTTTGAGCGCCTCGTTCAAGTCTGGCGCCTCAGGCTTTGGGTCCGGTGCCGCTGTCTCCACCTTCGAACAACAGGCTTAGGGTGCTCCCCCCCAAAACCCCCGAGCCAAAGTCAAGAGCTGAGGCCTCCACAACTGGACTTTGTTGGTCGTTTTCTTTCTGCAGCAGAAGCACATGTTGCGAGGAGCTTAGTGACATAGAAGTTGTGTGAAGGTTGAAGCGGTTGACACCGTGTAGAGCAGCGAGTCAACGTCGGTGTGAAGAGGCACGGACGCGGCAAATCATGTGCTCAGAAGCTTGCTCAGAGGATGATTCGCTTCAGAACGGAGTTATCGAATCCGTAGATCGTGTTGAAGTCGGATTCAGGATCATGAAGCCGAAAGCGAGGTGCACGTTTGCTGTCACGCCATGGCACGATGGATGGCCTTTTTTCGGCCTGCCCTTGCGTCGTTTGCCTGCACCGCTGCGACATTGTCGTTGATGCCAGCATGGAGCTTCTCATCACATGATGGCTGGAAGGTCCCCAGAGAGCGAAAGTGGTATGTTAATCAACGTCTTCGATTCTGTGCTCGAGCTTCCGACCCGATGGACGTGGAGCGTGCTCAGCTGTTGCGGTTGAGCAGCGCTTCATTAGGTTTGATGGGTTGGGCTGGATGGCTTGGTCGGGGCGAGCAAGAAGAACTTGAGGCACGCGAGGCCACTGTGCGTCTTGGTTTGGGAGCAGATTATATAGAGGATGCAACCAACTGGGAGCTTTCATTTTTCAAAAGCACCCTCGATGCTATTGCTAGCAGAGCTGCACGCACAGAGCGCGTGTTGTACCACTACACCGATCTTGCCAGCGCCGCAGCTGTTGTCAAAGGTCGGTTGGGTCTTAGATTATCACGCGGAGGGTACAAGGGAGGGGGCGTTTTCTTTTCCAAGATGAGTCCCTTGGACGGTCTTTCGGAGCTGCAAGAGGGTGCACCAACTGGTGCGAGTGCCAGGCTCTGGCGCGAGGTCTTTCCAGCCTTTCAGACGGCACAACTGCAGAGGAACTACGGGTCAGACTTCCCTGGGAGGGAGCGCAAAGTGGATGCTGTTCTGGTCTGCGTCGCTGCAGAAAGCATGCTCGAGGACATTCCAGACCGGACGAATTCTTGTTTTATACCACTGGAAAAGTTCGAAACCTTTGCTGCGGAATATTTCGCCTATCGCAACATTCCGAGGGCATACCGACTGTCTCCGTAATTTCGAGTTCGAACGCACCCGCCATCCTCGTGCCACTTCTGGAGTTTGCCGCGAGACATGTTGTTGACCTGCGGCTGCGAGAAATCAGCATGCAGCGATTTGGAAATAGAATGCTGTTCACTCAGGCAGTCGCAACTGTGCTTCAGGTGTCCTTGAGCTGTGAACGTGCACTGCCTTTGCATAGGCCTCCGCTGCAGCAATTGCCAGGCAAGAGCAAACTGCGTGGAAATGAAGACCTGATTTCGCTAACATCACCAGGTTCGAGTCCTGCAGACGAGTCGGTGGCCACAACAGAGAGGCTCGCGTGACTTTGGAGTTAGTGGACCTGAAGTACATGTTGTCAGCTACGGATGACGCGCAAAGGGAAATTCGGCGCCTTCTGGGTGAGTTCGCGCAGTTCAGTGCTTCGTTGCTCTCAAGGCTTTGCCGCTTTGGTGTGTGTTGTAGCGCAAGATGACCTGCTTTGCCAAAGGCCGCACCCCCGCAGCACCATCAATATTTGGACTGGCAAGCTGGTCGCCGCACAGGCTCGGTTCGGCCATAAGCGGAAGAGGGTCAAGGGCAGTGAAAGCTGGCCAGGCAGAACAGTCGGCAGAATGGTCCGTTCTGGATGAAAGAGTCGTCGTACAGGACGGCATTCGTCACTTCGTAAATGCTGAAGCCTATTCTTGATTTCTGAGCAGGAACTGATGCAGCTACATCAAGCGGCTACTGGCAACACTCCGTCCGGACCTTTCGCGGCATTACACACATAGGAAGCTTCCTGCTGCCAGATCCATCGGCAAAGGCCAGGATTGAGGCTGAACGGCACGATGACATCAGTCCAGGCAGACTCAGCAATGCAGTCTGCAGCAGGTCCGACACGTGAAATAAAACATCCCACCCGAAGACAATACGCTAGCGCTCGAGGATGAAGCCCATCTCGAGCAAGATGTACCTTTCCTTAGAAGGCTCGCATTTGTCGATGTAGCATCAAGAGCCCACTTGTCCAACCTATGGGTTCGGGGCTCTGGGATATCTACGGCCAGACTAAGTTGTCGACATTGCATCCTTGCTAGCAAGACGCATTTCTCAAGTCGACTGCACGACCCCGCTCCAACATCGAGAGTCGCCTCTCAAACTCGCAAAACATTTAAGAGCCTCCGGCTCAAGGACCCGACCCCGCAGGGGTCAGTAAGCAGACCCGGTCCGTCGCATGATCTTTGAGCGCAATCCGTCATGGCGGCTCAGAGAGGCCGTGCTGGGGCGGGGCTTTGGCGGCAGGTGAGGTGATGGCGAAAGACCTGGCGAGCGTGAAATTGACAAGCTGCCCGAGTGTTGCTTGTACAGTCGTGCAGTGCAAGATTCTGAGTTCAAGTTGTAGGCAGATCAGAACTACGAGAGCATGCTCAAGCGAGACGGTACAGTAGCGATCTGAGCCGTTTCGGGAGCTTGCAACTACGAAAACTGCGCACCGATTTCAGAGCTTAACACACTTTCGGTTCAGTCGCATCAGATGATGTTTTACTGAATGTGGAAGTCGATGCTTTAATAACTTCGAGTGAGCGTGAACTGAGAAGATGTGTCAGCAAGCAGATGAGGGCTCAGAACGTGCGAGGGTGAGGGCACCAGTGATTCTGCCAGTGATTGCACCAAGATCGCATGAACCAGAAAACTGGAGGTGCATGGGAGCCTGTGGGTCAGACAAGACCCGAGCCGCAGCAGAAAGTACGCTGTTCGTACGATGGTGGGCCATTCTGACCTGTCCCTACGTCACGGGGATTTGTAGGCAGAGATTCAGTTCAGACAGACTTCCGGATATCTATTGATGGATGATGGGTGGATGTTGTTTGTCCGAGGTGTAGCCAACCCTTCCAGCTGCTGCGAGGCGAGTGCAGATATCTCCAAATCATCTGAACACTCGGGTGCTCCTTGGAGGTCGTTTGCGCCAAGATCACGATCCAGAAGGCCAACACAACTGGATTGTAAAAATCCGCCTGCTTGGTTGTGGCCTGAGGTCGCATGGCCGCATCGCATTCCACACCACCACCGGTGTCTCGTGCAGTCCACAGAACATGATAGCGCTCGATTTGCTCGTGCCGTGTGGCACCAACTGGAGGTCCAGAAGGGCGGCTGTCCGCTGTCCGCCTTCACGGGCC
Organism: Symbiodinium sp. CCMP2592; assembly: GCA_905221615.1. Classification (NCBI taxonomy): domain Eukaryota; class Dinophyceae; order Suessiales; family Symbiodiniaceae; genus Symbiodinium; species Symbiodinium sp. CCMP2592. The sequence goes on along the minus strand of CAJNDT010000255.1, from coordinate 196,110 downwards.
TGTACCAAAGCTGCCAGGTGCCAACATAAGCCGTGGCTTTGCTGCAGTGGTGCAGTGCTCGTGAAAGTTTGTTTCCATGGGCGCAGGATCCTCTGCCGCCGAGCCAGAAGCTGGCTACATGTCGGACTGTTTTCAGGCAGCGCATGCGCAGCGCATGCAGCGCTGCGCGGTGACGGACCCTGTTCTCGTGCTCAACTTGCCGCAAGGCTTCAGACTTCGCAGAGCCCAGCGATCTTGGCGATGCTCGCATGGGCTCGAACCCAGTAAGGTGGCACATCGATCAAAGCTGGACGGCTCGTAAGAGTCGGGGAGGTACGGTGGTGTTTTCCGCCTGGCCCTTGACACTAACAGGCGGATCTGGACGTGTCTTGCATCCCACAAACTCAAGGTGAAGCTTGACAAAGAAGCGGCGGGAGAGTTGACTCGTGAAGGCAAGCTGGGCACTTTGACTCGTCGGCTTACGAGAGGACAGCGGTGCATGTCGAGCCTTCCTGCATTGCCTCATGCAGGATGGGCCAAACGGTTCAATCGTCGAGAGTACCAGATCAGAATCGGCAAGGTAGGCTGGTGCAGCAACACCGATCACACATGCTTGAGGGGTAGTGGCTGCGCGGCCTCAGGCGACTCGTGAGTACCGGCGATGGTCGGCCCACGCTTTCCGGCACGGACGGAGCCAAGCACTGGACTCGGAAATCAATGTCAAGATTCAGCAGACATCCCCCGAGCTTGGCTGCCAACTCGAGGACCATCCGACGACTCCTCGAGCCGGAGAGCAGACCACGAAGAAAGACTTTGAGATCCAGTACGCCAGATGGCGGGTGAAGCTGCAACTCCCTCGGTCCAAGTTTCAAGCCATGTTTTCTGTGCAGCGCTGTGGCTGAAGCTTGTTGAAGCCCAAAGCCTGCCAGGAGCTCTCACCCGCAGCATGCACCGACTGCTGACATTTGACAGGGTACGGCTACTAAGATAGCACCGCATGCAAATCAGCAAGGTCTTTTCTAGCCCAGCCAAAACAGCACATCCTACTCATCGCCAGGTCGAAGTTCCAACAACTTGAAGTCCAATTCACGCTCACCCTCCCCTGTAACAACCTCTTGCCATCTGTTTGCCTGTCCGTGGGAGAGAGGGACTGAAACGTGGAGGGAGGAAATCAAACGGACACGACAGAGGCAGACCCTCAACAGAGCGCGTGCCTCCACACGGCCTGAGAAAGACCAGAGACTGAGGGAGGGTGTGTCCGCCACGCCGGGGCAGGTGCAACCGGCAGGTTTCTCATGCTCTCATTCACTCACTCAATGAAGTTGGAAGTGAGAGACGTTTTTCCTGAGTGACTAAGTTCCATTACGACCTCAGCTAATTCTGGGTGCTCACGTTGCCGTCTGCACGCAGTGCCAAGCACCAAAGACAACTAACTACCCGGCTGCAGGCCCGCGCTTATTTAGTCTTGTCATGGCAACATCTCTCGCCCTTCTCGTCGAAACTCCGGTCCAACAGTGTTTTCCGGGCAGGGTTTGAGGGTTAAGGTGCTGGAGCTTTCTCGAAGGAGTTGAGACAAACAGTCAAAGAAAGTCCAGCAAAGCTGCCGCGGCAGCAAGTCTGCAGGGAGAGAGAGGTCGTGAGACCAGCTGTGTCATCAAGTGGATGATGATAAGGGGTTTGCCTTGCCCGTGCCGCAAGCCACCTGGAGCGAAGACATCGCTTGAGGCCTAGGTCCAGGTTTCAGGTGTAGGTGAGGGCATCCACCACCAATTGTCGGAGAATCCAAGCAGCTGGTTTTGTGAGCATGACATTCGAGGGCAGGTGGAAGCTCGGAACCAGCGTGCTTTCATCTCTGGTTGCTCCTGATTCGAATCTCAGCTGACTCGCTTAAGGCACCAGCCTCCGCGATGATGCGCCCGTGGGCGCCTTCGTTTCTCTTACGAATTCGTTTAGCGATGCTGCTCAGATCAGGGTATTGCAAGCCCTCGCAGTGTCCAGTTTTAGTTATCGTACTGCGGCAGAGCCAGCATGTGGTTTCGTGCACTGTGCTGAGAGTCGGCACCTGGCCAATGCAGCAGTCGAAGAGGAACCGAGTTGTGGGGAGACATCTCGGCTCTTTGGTGTTTCCGGCAATGCTAACCTTGCCTTGACATGCGTGCTTCATCAAGGTTCCGTACTGCCCAGTTGTGTGTTCCGACAGTCGTTGCTGGTCACTGCTACTGGCAGTGGAAGCTTGCATGTTCAAATCTCAGCAGCGTGACAGAAGGGGGATGAGGGAAGAAAGTGCTTACCAAACGGCAGAGGGATGCATGTATGCAGGGCTGTGCATTTGATGCATGACACTCTGCCACAACTCACTTGTTTTTTTCCGGCTCTCAGCTTGTCCCTTTGACTATCCTGTTTCGGTGTCTGGCCAGGGCAGGCCATGCCGCCGAAGGTCCGCAAGGTGCGCGCGCGGACTCGGACTGTGACAGCCTCAACTTCACGTTTAACCCGGTGCAATTGCAGTGACCCGTTTTTCACAGTTTCGTCCGCTGCAGCATGGTTGTGCTCTCTGTGCTCTCTTAGGAGCTCAAAGATGAGCAGAAGGCCATCGCAAATGCTTGCTGGTGGAGGCTGCACTGATTGTGTCGGGGAGGCCGAAATAAAGGAGGCTTTCGACCTCTTCGACACGGATGGCACAGGGACCATTGAAGCCAAGGAGCTCAAGGTCAGAGCAGCTGAAGCGAATCGCAAGAAATGAGCTCACCGGCACTGTTTTGGTACACTTGTCACAGGTGGCACTGCGAGCCTTGGGCTTTGAGCCCAAGAAGGAAGAGTTGAAAAAACTTGTCAAGCTGGCCAGTTGAAGCAAAAGCATTGCAATTGCATACAGCCTTCGTGAGACGCGCCTGGGAAACTTTCAGGGATGCTTCCGGGTTGTGTAAAGACTTCGTTCAAGCACGCAGCTTTTCCCCAGGCCTTCACTTGCGGAGAGATGACTTATAACATGCCGGTTCCATGGTAGGACCTGCAAAATGACGGGTCTGCTGGCATTCGAACATCGTTGAGCCTTAACGTTTCAGCAGCTGTAGACAGCCAACAGCGCTTTCATCCACAATCGTTAAATCGTGATGACCTCGGGAAGGGAACTTGGCAAAGTGTGGCAGGCAGCTCCTCCCTGAAGCAGAAAACTCTGAATTGCATGGCATGGCAGGTGTCCGATTTAGACAAAAGCGGCAGTTCACACGTGCAGGCCAGGCCCCTGTTTTGCAAGCGACTGTCGGACGTTACTCGTGCAGGGCTGTGCCTGTCAGGGAATGCTGGATTTCAACGAGTTTCTGGAAATCATGACAGCAAAGATGAGCGAGAAGGCCGCTCAGAAGAGCTCATGACAGCAGGCGACCGTAGTCTCGTTTTGAGGACTCCAAGGAGCAGATCCTGAAAGCTTTTCAGCTTTTCAAGGCTCTGTCTTTGCTTGCACTTTTCATGTTTTACCACAAGCATCTAGGGAACTGCGAGACTGCGAGGGGCCATCAGGAAAGATATCCTTCGATGATCTGAAGGCTGTTGCGAAGGCCCAGCTCAATGACAAAACCCGGTTATCCTGATTTCCTCGAAGCAGCTGTTTGCGCTGAGCTACCATAATCGTAATATTCTCATGGTGTGGAGGCTGTTTCACAAACTTCTGGGGAACAGGAGCTCGGAGAGACCATGTCGGATGAGGAGCTGCAAGAAATGATCAGGGAAGCAGACAAAGACGATGATGGCGAGGTCCAATCTAGGATCTAGGGAAAGGTTGAGCCTTGTCACCGGAGTGATGCTGGAACGAGGTTAGCGAAGAAGAGTTCATGCGAATCATCCGGAGGTCTGCAACTTAGCACAGAGCAGCATCGAATTGTGATGATCTGCAGCGTGCGAGGTCGACCTTGTAACCTGCCCTTTGCCGCCGCGCTGATGGCATCAAACAGATTAGAAGGGAGTGAGCTGTAGTGGTACATAGTTCGAAGCAGTGGGGGTTTCTGCCATCTGCGATGTGTGAGAGCATCATAGTCCTCGCAGTTTCACAGTGCAAGGTAGGTGTCGTTTCACTTTGCATGCGTTGGGTGTGCGCGCGAGCGCGCCTGGCAGGCAAGTCCCTCTGGTGGACGGAAAACCGATTGACTGCAGCACTCGCAATCTTGTCGCACCGGCATTTGAGGACAACCATTCGGACCAGGCTTTACGTATCAAGCAACTTCCTATACTGCGTGTGACAATTAGCCACAAGTTCTGACCTCACTCCCCGCAGCGGCCCTACTAGAGGCATCAACGTCGCAAACGACGACTTGTGACCCCCGAGCCCGACCGCGCCGCGCCTTCTTGTCCTCGCCATGCAGAAACTGGCAAAGCACCAGAATGCACTTGGACAGCCCCAGCCTCAGCGCCGCGGGTGGTCGAGGTTGTTGCAGCTGCTGCGAGAAGATGCCGATCAGGTACTCGTCCCTGGGTACGGAAGTTTTCTTTACCGAATTTGGTGCGGACTGGACATCTTACAGGCCACAGAGACACGTTCTCGTGCTGACCAGTGATGATGACAGCAAAACAAACATCGCCAGCCAGGTCCGCGCGCAATCGCAGGCGAGTAGACTTCAGTGGTCCCCAATGGCTGCCAGCTTGGATGGTTCAGTGTGCATGTCACACAAGCCGCGCACAACCGTGGCTGTGGCGAGCCTCGCACCGTGCAATGGTAAGGAGTTTGGAAACGCTCGAAGGAGAGCAGGAGAATGGCCTCATGCACAAGCAGTTCATTCGTGAACACATAGACACTTGGCACAGGAACAGGATCCGTTGAGCACCTTTATGTGCTTTGTGCATGTGATGTGGAGAGCCTCTGAGGAAGTTTTAAACTTGGCAAAGAACAAGTTGACTGACATTGGCTGTCTTAATGCGATGAAGGATGCTTGCCTGAGAAGTTGAAGCTGTGCACACGAATTGCAAGCTAGCTCTCTCTCTCTCTCTCTCTCTCTCGTTTTTCCTTTCGCTCTCTTTCGCTCTTTCTCTTTCAACGAGTGTGTGACTGAGTTAGTGTGTGTGTGTGTGTGACGACTCATCCAAGGACACAAGGGCCTTCGAATTTCGTCGTTTGCAGATTCTCAATGCGTCACGGAATATGTTGACGTTTGTCAAGCTGGTTAATCCGAGCTTGACAGAGATAAACCTGAGTCACAACGAGCTCATCAAGCTCCCTGATTTCTCATCATTGACTCAGCTCAGCAAGTTACTCTTGTCTCACAATTACATCGACGATATGCTGCTTGACAGTTATGGTCCACACATCCCTTGCAGTATGCGCAAGTGTCATGAAGCAGGTTAGACCAGTTTGGACAGCTGCAGAAGCTGCGCGTCCTGGACCTGTCCTCCAATCGATTCTTCTGGCGACCGACTCTTTTCAAGAAGCAGCTCGGGCACCTGGAGAGGATCCACTTGGAGGAGCTCAGGCCGGGCCGGTGCTGGGCCTCGGCTAAGGGCAGTCGCTCTGTCGCTGTTCAGGTTTTGGCCGAACCCCTTCGCGGAGGGCTTCAAGGAATACCAGTTTATCACCGCGAGCACACTCACTTCCCTGACCTCCTTGGACGGTTTTCAGATCGACTCGGACCTAAGGTACAAGGGCAAGGGTGGGCAAGGGTGGGCAAGGGCCCTGGTGACAAAGTGCCAAACCTGTCCTTGCAGGTTCCAGTTGCGCGTCCAAGCGGACCAGCTACAGTTGAACATCGCAGACTTCTCCATTTTCGACGTTCGTGTCGAGGACCGTGGTAAAGTGGGACACAGTCCAGCATTGATTTGCCCAAGAGTTGCAGTGCTTCTTCCAAGCAAGATGAAGGAGAGGCGGAAGAGAAATGCTCCTGTAGAGGCACTTCCAGGCACCATGCCCGAGCTTTGCTTGGCCCACACTCCAAGCACTTCATCCCAGCTTTTCTCGGAGGCAGAGAGCAGGAAGTCGCAGGAGTTGTCGGTATCTTAGAGACCCTCAAACTTGGTGATAGGAATGTCCCTCCGCAACAGAGCGGTGGAAAGGTACCCTTGCTGACCGAGCTTATAGAAGCAATGAGAAAGTCCTTGGACCAGCCGAACGATCTCCTCAAGCATGTGTATGACTTGGAGCAGAAGGTCGTAGCCTCAGACTTTGCCAGTGGCACATGCCACATGCGCCACTGCATGCAGCTTTCTGTGCTGTGCCTTGCACTCAAGCTGCAAGTCTTGCAGCACCCCAGCTGCAATCGAACGAGTTCGCAGGTCTCCTGCATGTGGAATGCACACTTCTGGGACAGACGGAGGCTGATGTTGGCGGAGGACTTGCAAAGCAAATAGCCTCAGTTTTTGTGCAGTGCTTTGCGTTACTTTGACCTGGCGGCTTGCAGGATGGTGAACGAAAGCAGAGAAGTTACATGAAGCCTGCAGAAGCAGATCGTGCTGCAGCAGAGTTCGCTGACAAGATGCAGCAGGTACCTGCTGTGAATTCTTCGGAGTATGGACACTTGTTCATGGCGACAACCTTTGCAAGGTGCTCGGACGTTTCGAGAGCGTACAAGATGTTCTTGTCATGTGCCTGGTGCGAATGCTTGGATGTGGAAACAGGCGTGTGGTTGCAGAAACTTGTCTCCGTCCGTGAAACTGTGTCAATTTGTAACTAACTATAACAAGCCCCCCGGCTTTTCAACGGAGGCAGCTGTCAGAACGCTGTGGCACCTTGCTGGCTGAGTGGGTGGATGCCAACGCGGAGGAGCTTCATGACCGAATGGACAGCATGTCCGAAGCCCTGTTCAACGACCTTCGCCATGCGCTGGTTGTTGGCATCAAGAGCGTCAACGAGAAGCCGATGGCCTGTTACGAGGCCTCGCATGGTGCACGAGAGCCGCTGATCCGAATAGTATCGTTTTTGGTTCACCGAGAATGTATCCGATTGTATCCAGCTTGGACGTCTTGCGGAGCACCTGTCCAAGCAGGCCAGAGGATGACTCCGAGTTGGAGCAGACCGAAGCCAGCTGGCACATCTTGGCAGCCCTGCGCAGATTCGGGCCAAGCCTCTCGGCTGACCAACCTCTCTCGCGACCCGTGGCACACCCGGTGCCTAAGGCAGACTCTACGACAAGGTCGTGTCGCCTTGGCGAGCTCGCGTCCTTCGTCCTTTTCTGCCTGCTCTCTGCAGAGAGACGAAAGAGGTCTTAGGCACGCCAAGTGTGATGACATGTCATGTAGGCCGCAGGCCTTTTTATTTGGCCGACCCGATTTCTGTGCAGGACCGGATCAGCCACCAGATCGGTGGTCTAAGTACCAGGGCTTTGACTCCTTCTCTGAGGACGTGGCGGAGGCCGCGATGGCTCTCTATTCGGGCTTGCTCCGGTGTGCTGGCACACGGGTCTTCAGACCAGGTGCTCGAAGTCCAGGAGAAGAACCTCGTAAGCTGCGAAGAGAAGTGTGTCCGCCAGGACAGTCGAAGATGATACAGTTTGACGTCTAGAATGTCTTTGCCATGTCTTGTTGACCAGGGCTTCGGAGGCTTCGTGGTGGAGGCAACTGACGAGCTGGGAATGGTCAAGGCAACTTGTCTCGAAGGATAGATGAAGCAAATAGCACCAACGAGATTGCGGCATATTGCACGATGATGCGACACAGGTGTGCTTCAAGCAGCAGAGCCCGCAGACTTTGGCTTCGTTGAGAAGAAGCTCCGCCAAAAGAACGCTTCATGTGAGGCCTCTGGGTCGTCCGCCGAAGAGGCCAAACAAGGCGCTGGGTTGGGATTGTGTGCATCTTGTGAGTTTCCTTTGTGGGTTATAATGTGCTCTTGAGCCCTGCGAGGCTGCAGAAGAGGGTGGTGGGAGAAATCATGCTTGGGAGGCGTGGGTAGACGGGCTTGCTGTCCTAGTGACGGCCACAAGCGATTCCCAGAATGCTGCCTACTGCGTTTCCTATTTTGATGCCCACCTCGCCGTCACCAAGTTCCTTGGCATGCAGAGATCCCGTCGCGTGGGCCATTGGCCTTCTCGTGCCTTCTTGCATTCTCGCCCCCGGTAATGGGGGCCACCGGCCCCGGTTCCAGGCATGAATCGGACAAGCAGGGTTTCACGGAGGCGGCGCTTTTAGGCAGCAGCGAGGCCTGGCTCATACAGTGGACTCTGGACTGCAAAGATCTCTGATGTGCACTCAGACTCCTCAGGCCAACAATGCCTTCGTGAGACTGCTGCAGCTGGCACGGAACCTCATGCAAGCATACGGAGATGCTGGCCTAAAGGTGCTTTTCGGATTTCTGTCGCCCGGTAGGAGTCGAGTCTCCAAAAAGTGCACAGGCCGCACGCCACTTCCTTGAAGCGAAGCTTCACACCAACTGCTGGGCTCGCGCTCGAAGGCACAGTGGAGCAGTGTTCACATGTAGACGGAGGGTGCGCTCCGCTCCCATTGTGTTTGTGAAGGTCGCACTCATAGAACAGGTGGTTCGGAGACTTGTTGGAGCACCATCGTCTATGGGAGAAAGTTCAGACATACACAAATGTAACTGGCATAAGCCTTTGTGGCGTAGTTCCATCATGTCCGGACCAAAGGGTCTGGTGTTTACAGTAGGGTGTAGTATGCAGCGGGTCAGGGCCTAAGGATTACGGTTTCGGGACCCGAAGAATGAACCCCATCGATCAGCCATCATCGACCATTCTCGGAGCACATCTGGGAAGAAAACAGGCAGAAAGCATCCTAGTGGCGCAGTGCTACGTAACACTTGCCGGCAGAACCAGGCGGCTCCAGGAGGGCGGCTCACCTTTGCCGGTTTCACGGCTCAGCGAAATGCGGCTCGGTCACGGAACTAGTGCATATGGTGCATGTTAGCTCCACTGATGCCTTCGATCACTCTGTTTTGGCGTCGGTATCACATTTTGTGGCAACTGCAGGAACCCTGATGATGTGGCTTTGATCTCTGAGCTTGTTGGTATCCTTCACACCATGGTCAAGTGCGGAGACCTCGAGATCAGCAATCAGGCAATGAATGACATTCTGGCCGAGAACGGCATGGACGTCTTCGAGATGCTTTTGGAGGTTCGTGGCACGTGCATTCCTTGTAGAAAGCAGGGGGAAGTGGCAGAAAGAGCCGCTTTGCAGCCAAGGTTGCGGCTTCGAGTGCGGATCCAGATCCTCTTTTTTTGGCAATCTCGTACGAGTCCGTGTACGTCTTCGTGCAGAGTGACATCATGAGACCTCGTGTGCTTAGCAAAGTCATCAGTCGCCTCAGAGAGACAGCTATTCTGCTTCCATACATCCGTGGTCCGTACATCAAAGATGTGCCGAATGAGAAGTACATGCAGCTTTGGTGCAAATGCGAACTGAAGTATGGAATGAAGAACGACGCTCGCGAGCGACTGGAGAAGAGATATACAAGCCTGGACCCGGACGAGCACAGCCAGTGGCGCGAACTGGTTCCTGAGATCCGAGAGCTTCAGCCTCCCGTCGCGATAGACAGATCTAGCAGCGAGACAAGTCTTAGTCTCTCTCTTTCGCAAAGCACGTCGTCGTATTCGACAGTTCTAGCAGAACGACTTCTCTTTCTCTCTCTCTGTGCGCATGTGCATGTTCTTCTCGCCAGGAACACCATGATGCATCGAACACTTCTGGGCATTGTGAAAATTATCCAGCTGTTCAGCGATCTCGCCCGGCGTGATGACAGTCCCCCCAGCCTGAAGATGGTGACGGACAACGTTTGCGGGGGTTTCGTGAAGTCAAAAAAAGCTCTTGGGGAAATACCGGGGGTCGCTGTCCTGTGGTCCCCTTTTAGGACGTCGATGTGTCCACATGATGTCCCCATGCCTCTGCCGAGCATTGTCAGAGGATCTGTTGAATGCCAACGATCGCGAGCGGCTTCTGATCGGACCTACCACCGGCCTGGTGACGTGTCCGGACTTCGACGTCAGGCCGAGAAGCTGACGTGCTGTTCTTTCGTCTGCGCCTGTCGCTCTCTCTGTTCCGCTCCCTCGAACAGCTTCCCAGACCCACCCACCCTCTCCTCGGACGACAGATCTGCTTCCAATGCCCCAATGGCAAAGCAAAGGGATTGGTGTTGTAAGAGAATTCAACGGGAGTTTGCACAAGCCCGCCATGCAGTCGAGAGGACAAGGGCAGCGGCAGAGCAGATTCAATGTCTTGTCGTGAAACCAGGAGGAGCTTCCAATAGCTAGAAGGCTACACGGCTGCAATCACACATCCAGCAGCAAGCAGCCGGCATCACAGCTCCCCACAATGCACAAAATTCAGCATACAGACCTCATTTCGGGCAGCACCTGGCTTAGTGCTGATTTGGTTGTTAGGTTTGTGTCAGTCATCCTGAGCCTGTCACCCGATACCATTAGGCTCTGAAGCCAGCTCAAGCAGGGCCGTAGACTCAGATCTTAGACCTTGCCCCTGCAGGGTCGAGAGCTTGATCTGCATCCGACACGTGTTGGAAGCTACTCCAGACCAATTTGACCTGGAAGAGATGGGATGGCTGTTGAACTATCTCACATCTGTGGGCATGGGCATCGGCAAGCAAGGCCAATTCTTGACAGAGGTGATCGACCTTATCAAGATGTTCGTCAGAAACAATTCTCGAACTGGTCAAAGCTTCCGGAATAAGTTTGCCAAATACGCGATCCGGGAATGCTTCGAGATGCTCACGGTGAATAGCCGGAGAGAGACGCATGGCAACAAGGAGGAAGCGAAAGCCAAGGCTGACCTAACGGCAAAGATCATCGAGCTCCTGAAGGATTGCTCAAGGCCTGGAGCGTGTCAGCCGTAGCTAAATTAATTGCCATTGCTCGCTCCGCCCTCTCTCAGGCCTTTGTCAGGCGGCTTGCGGAAATTTCTACGGCGAGTCGATCTGCTACAGTCCATTCGAGAGGCGGGCTGTCGTCTTCTACTAATTAGTGCAGGCTCTTGAAGATGAGCTCCTGGGAGGTGTTACAGCAGGAGGAGCGCACCAGTTCGAATCCTGCTACGCAGATTCTGGACATTTGGACTGGCCGCGACATCCGTCAGGCCTGCCTAGCGCGCTGCCATCCAAACAACGGCTGTGCAGCTTGTGCTGACCAGGTGCTCCTGCCGATTGTCACAAGTCCTGCCTTCGACGTGCATGGCCCTGTGGTTCATGCTGCGTTGATGCGGCTCGCAGACGTCTTGCAGGCCTACAGCTGGACTGTGGCTGAATGTTTGGGATAGTTATGTGCCACCGTGACAGGGGAAACCAGACTACATGCACTCCAACATACTGAAGGACACGGGCAAGACTTAGTCAACCGCCGAACAAGAATATGGTCACCAGCCACACGGACGCAGGATGTGCCACCGACGGACGAAGCTGGACCCTGGCCGGGCCTGACGATGCTCTACAGGCACAGGGCTGACCTGAGCCAAGTCCTCTAGATCCGAGATAATCCGATGACTTCGCTTTTGTCTCCGTGCTTGAGGCTCCTAGATTATCGAGATGCGATCGAGAACGAGGACAGTGGCTACCAGCAGGAGTACTTCATGAACAGCCGCGGCTTGGACCCCCTGTTCGGGACCCGGATCTGGCTTCCTCCGTGGCAGCAATGGTTCCGTCGGTGCTTTTGCGAGGTTGGACTTTGCCCATCGGTTCTTCGCAGCCAACGAAGATCTGAATATTCTCCTGAACAGGGTGCAGGATAATAGCGGTTGTGGCATGGCTTTTTTGGAGCCGCATGTATCACTACAAACTTGAATGCAGTTTCCGCTACTTCGTTGTGCAGGATAAACTCGCACAGGAGCTCGGGGAGAAAGAGAGGACCGGTCGAACAGATTTCGGAGCCCAAGGCCGTGTTGAAATTGCGTGCACATATGCATCTGCTTTGTCTATGCAGGAGTCTGCGGGCTAAGTGGGAAGGCCGTCAACAAGATGTGCACCAAAGCGAGGCCTCAGTAAAGACGAAGCAGGAGGAGCAGACCATGCTCTGCCCTTAGTCGCTGCAACTCCGCTCCGCCACAAAAACCTGTATCGCTGTGGATCCAAGGAGTGAAGTCGTTCAGGACAGGAAGCAGACAGTTCCTCGCAGCCTCGAGTACAATCGTGCCTGCTTGATTGGCCCGTAGAGCAAACTAGCAGCAGGACTGCCTGACGGCGCGCCTGCGCAGCCTGAATGAGGGGGCGGCTGCACACTTTCGGTGCAATCTCAATCAGTATGACCAGAAAAAGCAAGAGTTCTCCCTTTCAAAGCTTGCCAAAGTCTACCAGAACTATTGGAAAGACAATGAGAATCGTGCCAATCAAGAGGCCAGAAGTCCGGCATTGGCAGTCATAGTCATGCCATCGCCCATACCCTGTGCATATTGTCAGGTGCAAGAACGTGGTGATGCTGTCTATGAACTTCTCCGCATACCTGACAAGATCGCCATAGACGGGCAGCTGCGAGATGTCCAGGCGACAAGTTCTGTGAGCTTGGGGGGTGCGCGTCTCAGACTTCTCGCCTAGACTGCTTCTGCAGGATCTCGGGCGAGTGCCTAGAAAGCAGCGACGTATCCGCCAACCGCACCGGGACTTCGAGAAGCTTATGTACCAAGCTTTGAGTGCCCACAAGATCATGAAGCAGATGCTCTGCGATTCATCCAAGAGGGACCACAACGAAGTGGCCAGGTCGGGTCGGGTAATGTCAGACTTGGAGTCCTTCGCTTGGAGAGTCGTACAGGTGGTGTCAATATGAGCCTGATGCCAATGGGCCTCCGAGCGTGCTGGCCATCGGTCTGCTGGACTTCCTGCAAGACAACCAGGCGGGGCGCAGCCGAGCAGCCTCTGTCTGAGTCTTTGCATCCTGCTGCATCACTGCGACTAGTTGCAAGGCGCTGGCGATCGATGCAGGACCTGATGGGAGAATGCTGTCGGCAAGCATTTCGCGTCCGAGAAAATGCACGGAAACATGCAGAGAATCATCCTCCATATGCGAATCAGAAGGCACCGGCTGGAGAAGTGCTGCCTTACTGGGCGGCGTCTGATTGGAGATCCGGTGCCAAGATGTACTCTAGATTACAATCGTCCGCGACATGTCCTGAAAATTGAGTTCTTGCGACCTGTAGACTACCTGACACTGGGGTTTAGCATAAGATAGTGATTCGAATTCTCGCCATGGATGTGCAATTCTCTGAGACAGCTTCCACGCTCCGACTTAATCGTTGCATGCGACTTTCCTCGCAGGGTGCGACAGGACACAACAGCAAACACATTTGCATGCGGCAGACCACCGAGGACTGAATCGAAGGCCCAAGTACCTGCCATCCATCACCAAATCGGTGATGAAATGGCCACGGGCCACGGGAATGGAGCGCGGGTGGGGATTGCGCGCCGGGTGAGTTTCGCAAGGTATATCTCGCCCTTTTTGAATCATCCTTGCAACTCGAACTGATGTTGCGGGATGAGAATGGAAGGCAGTATGAGACGCGGCGCATCTGCTGGACTTGGCCAAGTGAGGCAGCAAGGCAGACATGCAGTTCTCCAGCGTCGGGCCTCTGCCTGATGCTGGCACTGCGCCGGCCCTTCGTCAGTTTCTGCCAGCGAATGCAAACTGACCGACTCACGCCTCCAGCATTGTGGGGACCTGCATTGAGCATGCTCCGCTCGTTACGTCGATGTCGAGCGGCGAAAATGTGATATTGTCCATCGAGTCGTTGTATGATCAGTTAAGTCGACTACACCAGGCAGCGGCTTCGAGCTTCGCCGCATGCATGCGATTACATGCCTCCGCACCTGCTTCAGAGCTTGAGACGCAATGACCGCAAGCAGCGTTTGTAATCGCTCGTCAGGACTTCGTCCTCGCGAAGAGCTGCTGGTTCAGGACAAGTACAAGTACTTCAGGCGCCACGATCGACGCACCAATTTGCCTCCCGCCAGAAATAGCCCGTGGTCCCCCATTTAGCGGTCGGATGCCGCCGGCACAACAGCAAAAAAAGTCACGGCGGCAGGGCTAGCAGCATCGGCACCGGTGAGGTCCTGCATCGTCTTGGAGTTCCCGGACGCTCGTTGCCTGCTTGCTGCACTGCAAGAGTTCCTGAAGCGCGCGCAGCGGCTATTCCTGTACCAGGCCTTCCTGTGGGGCCTGCGGCCTTCTCTCAAGCCTTCGGCGCACTCGTGCGATGCCAGGTTCGAAATCGCTTTCGTTTGGCCTCCGACCTCGGCGAGTATTGCATTGCCTTGAAGTTCCAGCTTCAGCTGAAGGACAGCATGGGGAGAGAGGAGGGTTGCAGGATGCGCCCTCGGCATATAACATGCTTCCACCAGTCATGGCAACTCTTGCACAGGACTCGTCAATCCACTACTCCGAGCTTCGCATGTGCTTGAGTGGTAAGTCCAAGAAGAACAACACAGTGCAGCAGTATCGCGATACGATGAGGAAGGTGGAAGAGATCTTGCAGAGCAGCTGTGATGTTCCCACCTCCGAGACGACTTTGGTGGCACAGTATCTCTCGACCATGCTGCGAAGCCGAAGCATTCACCATTCTGACATCATCTTCCTCCGCTGCAAAGACGTCAATCTGGAGGCTGGGAGCTGCGGGAGCTGCGGGAGCTTGCAGTGTTGCAGTTTGTATTGGCAGCTGCGCAGCTGCTGCATATGAGCATAGCTCCTTGCGCTCTGAGGTGGACGGCGAGGAGGTCTTTGCCCAGTCGGCCGAGCTGACGAGCTGCCAACTTTTTGTCATTGAGCGAGAGGCCCGAGGAAAGCGCCACAGACCCGGAGCCGTTTGTTCTCTTGCTCTTGATGTGGAAGGCAGGTGATGGCGTAGTGAAGACTGGCGACCGGATTCGCTTGAAGTCCAAATTCACGCAGAAGTATTTGGATTCTTGGCCCTGCTTGGCTGCAGTGCCAGTGCATCATTGAGGATGGAAATCGAAGCCTTGCCTGCCCAGGATGTACACGCCAGCGGGCATTTGAGATGTCGCCTCGCAGATTTTTCAGAGGCGCCATTGCAGAGTTTAGAGCCTTTATTACAGAAATGCGGCGGGAGCTGCAGGACTACGACATGACCTTTACCGTTGAAGCAATCGGATGCAGAGACGACTATGCTCTTAGCCGTGTCATGTCAGCAATGAGGGTTCACGAGGGTTTGTCAGTCCGGCCAGCCTGAAGCTGCTTGGGCTCTCTGGGACTCTAGGACTCTAGGACTCTACTCTGTGCTCTTGCAACCGCAGCCGGCAATTCTATGCAAGCACAGGCTTTGGAACGGTCCTTTGTGCCGTTGTCCTGTACTTGTATGTCTTACAAAGCCTCTAAAGATGTTTGACCCTTTCGAAGGAGTTGCATCTGTTTTCGATGGTGTGTTGTTAAGACTATCAGTGTGAGGGAACTGATGGTCTTGCATGTGCTTGCAAGCTTTGCAAGTCTTCATGCAGCGATTGCACATCGATACACGCATGCAGTATGCCAGCATAGATCTCGACAGGACGACCACTCCCAAATCACCCCATAATAGTATTCCATTCAATGACTGTTTTCAAGACAAAAGGAGACCAATCCAATGGCAAAGTGTGAGACGCCTGGTTGTGAGAACTCGCAAGACAAACTGCAACCTCACTTTGATGAGAACACGCGATTTCCAACACTCGAAATTCGAGCTGCCGCGAGAGCGCGATGTCACGAGAACGAGGGGTCCCGAGGGGGACGGGAACATGGAGAAAGCGCGACGACTTCTGGAGGTGGAAAGGCGAGGGGTCGGCGGTGGAAATGCGCGGTAACTTTTTCAATGGAAACGTGGCGAAAGCCAACAACTGCCAACGAGCACTGGGCGAAAACACGATTTATGCATGGAGACAGCGCCTGTATCCTGTAGCGCAATGTCGCGGGGCCTGACCTTTCAGATGTCTCCTTGACTGCCGTTGTCACACGGAGCTCGGAATGTTTGCAGTATTGCTCCTCGTTTGTCATCCCGACGATGCCGCATCCAACAGAAACTGTTATCGAGCAAGCCGTAAATAGTCGATTCGACCCAAGCTCGACGAGTGTTTTTTGCTGCTCCACCGAATCTGTTCAGGGCACCCGAGCCCTTTCTCAGGCTCATTCGATGATGAACGCCTCATGTTCTTATCATTCGGTACTTGAACAGAGAGCCAGCACCGTATGTAAAGCTGCCCAGGTCCCAGAGAAAAAAGTTTGACCAACTTTACCACATCTTTCTGCCGGTCTTCTGAGACTTTGGAGAACTAGCAAAGGATGGAGAAGCCGGCTGTCCTGTAGAGACGTACACTTATGAGAGTTTGGGTGCTGCCAATTCTTTTGCAGCACCCAAGCTCTCCGACAGCCAGCGTGCTGGAAAGTGCATGCCTGAGGGACGGCTAGGTTCAAGATGCTACTCGTCACGACTCGTCATTTTGAATCCTGCCACAACAAACCCGGACATGGCAAGTTCGCGACAAGCTTGCACATATCAGCGAAGACTCCTCACTCGGGCCGATGCTTTGACACGTGTTGTCAAGTGGCCTGGAAAGCCTTACTTTGGAATGCAACCAAAAGGCGCCCTTGTGGACAAACATGGGGAGCCGTTTGCGTGTGTCACAACCTTACCTTACTGGATGAGCGCTCGAGTCCGGCACAGTCCCGCAAAGGCTGTGGAATGAAGGGCAGCTTGACCGAGTTCCGAAGTCTGCACACGGAAACGTCTTTGAGACTGAAGGCTCAGTGGGGAAGCTTCGCCTGTGGTGTGATTCCGCCTTTGGAATAAAGTTCGACTCCAGGTCAGTGCCAGCAATTTCGTGACCGTAAGGCAGGCATGGTGAGTCTGCTGAATGTGCTCTATTGTCTTGCCTCAGTGATGACTGCACCTTCTGTATACTATGCCTCCCTGGCAGCACCAGCCATCGGCCACATACTAAGACGCCAAGACACACATAGTTCAATAGACGGCTTGTGAACAGGCAGGGTGCCAACTTCTTGACATCATTCGGCGAGAAGCTTTCCGTGAAGAGCGAGCCGAATGACGTCTCGATCTTAAGAGTACATTTTGGCAATGTTGCTGCCCGTTCACATGTTGTCTGGTTTGCTACATGAGCACCGAAGAGACGTGGCGCTCTAAGGCCGCACATGAGGCTGGCCAAGTCTTTACGATCTTCAGAGACGGTGCGTTGCTACTCGATTTTCATTCGACACACAGCGGGAGCCGTGCTGCCATCAGGACATGTCGGGACCACCTCCAGATATTCTGTTATTAAGACGAATAAGATGAACGTGTTGCATCTTGAGAAGCCAAAATTGACGTCCTCAGCATGTTTGTTTCTTTGCAACCTAGATTGGCTTTTTGCCCTCAACAGTTGATTCATTGCTCTTAAACCGCAGGACATTGGCACTCGAGACCTCCGACGAAATTCTTCAAAAGACAATGATGGAAGCCCACATGCGGACGGAGATTTCCAACGGAGATGTCGACGTTCAAGGGTCGTCCTTCCGAACTGTCCCACCGGAATTCAAGACGATGATGTGGAGCATCGCTGGGCATTTCCGAAGCTTGGTGGATATTGGACGCCCCTCCCACGCCCTCACGTGCCACCCATGCATGGTTCCAAGAGCCTTGTAATCTGGAGGCCATGTTGGACACTCAAAGCATGCAGCTTCCCACGAGGCAGAGCTCTTGTGTTTTGCCGATCCGCTGATCGGCTCGCACATGTCACCACTGCGTTGATTGTCTGTTTCTGCCGAAGCCCAACCGTGAGTGATGGTAGGGGTGGAACCTCGCTTGTTGCAGGCATCAAGTCTGCACAAGTTGTGGACCAGGGCCTCCAAGAATCTTGCAGCCATCCTGCGATGCCTTTTTGTGATGATGGAGTTCCCGCAGTGTGTTGGTGGTCGGAGGCGGGGCGTGGGCGAGGAGTGGTTTAGGCTCAGTGCTTTTCACCTCTAGAGCTAGGCCGGGCTCAGACTGCGCTCTCCTCACCTCTATGTTCTCAACCCGAGCAGCCGCGTGAGCTCACACTTCGGTAACAAAAACGAAATCGGGGATAGTTTGGCGCTTGGGTAACCCGGAAAGCTTCCAACGGCACTTGTGTCATGAAGAATCGGTGTCCATCTTCCATTAGCATCATCGAGAATCCAGCTTTCGTGCCCGATGCTACCATGCCACTTTCTTAGCCTTTGGCCTTGCCGTTCGGGTCTACATCGGTACGTCGTATATGTACAAGTTTTTTACAATCATTGACGCAGGTATGTCTTGGATACTTTCGCGACGCGAATGACGCAGCACTCCTCCCTGCCGAGGATCGGTCGCGGGGAGGGCAGCCTTAGGTCCTGCATGATTTGCTTGGAAAACTGTGCACGGGCAAGTCAAACAGTGCATTTGCTCATCGGCAGTTTTCCCAAATTCGTTTCGCTTGTCAGGATCATCGCGCTAGTGTCAGCCGTGCAGCTCGTTCGTGACATTTCCGCAATCATTCTAGTGCTGGCTGGTGTTTGCTGTTGAGTCGCTCTGGAGCACCCCCGCTCTCCTTGTGGCAGTACGTTTACGTTCCTCCTCCATCCATCCCAGGAAAAGAGAAAATGCCTGATGGGGAGCTGGATCTGACTTGTGCATTGCTGCCGAAGAAGTTCATGCGATTTTGTTCCGCTTTGTTGTCGAACCTCTGGGTTTGCCAGAAGCCGGACGAGATTGAGGCGGGTGTGCCTAACCAGATTCAACAACTCCGGCGAACACGCGGCTTTCCAACCTTGCAGGCGATTTTCACAGTGCCACGAGAACAAGAACGGCATGAAAGGGAGCTGGCTACGATTGATCGCGAAAGAATGCACTTGCTGAGTATGGTGGGTTCCTACACCTGCGATATGGTGGCACGCAGGCTCGAAATTGGCCTTCCAGCTTTACCATGCTGCATGGCCTGAGGTCAATCGCATCGTTGGAGTTCCGTCGTGCCAAGGTAAAGCCAATGCTGGACAAGTTGCGTGTAGCTGGACAGCGGCCCCTCAGTCGCGACGAGGCCCGGTGAAGGTCATGGCATGAAGCCTTCCCTTGAGTCCTTGAGCTCTGCGAGCGATCTTTTGGGCTTAACAAACCATGTTTTTTCAGACACCTTTTGGACCGGACCCCTGAATGCTAACAACGTCAAAGCACTCTCGAGTTGCAGGTGCTAGTCTTCCAAGACTTCGCCAGCCTGTGCATGGCACTAGTGCAGAGCATCTTTGACAATGAGATGCGATGCTTGTCGCTCTCGAACCAGGCAGATGCAGCTTAGAACTTTGTACATTTTCAGCTCGTCTTGGCAGATTGGACAGGCCAGTCATCACCATCACCATCACGGCACCACAGCCATTTCGGACAAGGACAGCTTTCACTGTGTGCAAATCGTACGTGAAACTAGAACTGCTCGTCCCCTCGATTCAGGAGAGAGCTGGCCCGCAAAGCGGGCAGAGTCCCAGCCACAAGGATGCTGTGGCGATTCCGCAGAACGTCGATGATGGTGAGCAAGGACTTGGGATGGCGGATCGCATGCCGCGTATGCAGGTTCGCTCGAAAAGTGACAAGCACGTGATGTCATGCGTTCAGGAGATGCATTGAACACGAATGTCCTCCTTGCCTCGAATGCTGACAAGCGCAGAGCTAACACACTATCACAGGCAAGTTGGACTTATGTGACTCATTTTCGTGCAGGCATCTCAAGTGCAACACTCGCGGTCATGACACGACAGGACGCTCGAGCAGCTGTTGTTGCCGAGATCATTCCGCCCATCACCATCAAAGCACTGGTGCATTTGTTCCTCTATGCCCTTCACCAGGCCGTTCCCGAGTGAGTGCTGCACTGCAGATGCTGACTCCTAATCTGGAGCATAGTGACGACAGCGGGGTTGAGCGATAGAGCACGCACTGTTGCTGTTGACTCTGTTGTGATGACGATGATCATGACGATGCTACTGATGGTGATGTCAAGGCTGGTGGTGGTGGTGGCGGTGCTGGTGGTGGTGGCGATGAGTGATAGCTCGGAGACGGACAGTGGAGCACTTCCTGCGAGGAAGCTATAGCCTTCAGAAGTGCTACAAGAGACACGGAGGCGCGTTTTCTGTGTGCAGGAACATTTAAGTGCACACAGCATGGAAGCTTTTTGCAAGGTGTAGGACCTGTCAGGGTGGTAGAACAACCAGCTGAGCCAGCCAGAAGTCTTCTTTTCGGAGCAAAACCCGATTAAACACCGTAAAGATAGCCTGTCCTTTGTGCGGACTACTGCAGTGCTTTGTGCAGATTCCTGTTCGGGTCATCTCGGGAATCATCAACCAGTGCGTCACGGCGCTGGCTGCGTTGATGAAACTCGGCTGAAGTCGCGAACTCATCGACTAGGTTTGATTCATGTTGATTCGCATTCTGTGTAGTTCACATTGGCAAGGCTTTGGACACACAAAGGGCTGGTCTACTTCTTCTTTGACTCTTTCTTTTTCCGGCTTGCCATCTCGAGCTGAGGACGTTGACCGGCAAATCCAACGCCGAAGTCGGCCCAACGGAGGCCTGCACGAGTCGCTGTGTTTTTCCAGCTGTGGCGGTTGTGTTGGGTTTGGATCTCAACAAGCGGAAGCATTTCCGATTCAGATGTCGAGTCAGGATCATCCTCACGACACCGTAACAGCGGCTGGTCGAGTGGTACCCCAGCATGAGCATAAGGTTTAGTAGATGTCACAACAGTGGGAACCCCCAGTGAACGATGCGAGCTTTTGGTGACCTTGGATGTCAGGCTTTAGCTCGCAAGACAGCTGTCGGGGTCCATCCGATTGCTTCTTGCCTTGTGTTACTTCACTCTTGTGTACGGGTCGCCAGGAGATCTTTACTAACATGTACACTTGGGTTGACGAGAATCCCTGCGCCCGGAAGTCGAGCGTAGCTCCAAGCACGCGCGCCTGCTTGACATCCCTGCACTGCAGGCCCTCACTTTAAATTGAAGAAACAAAGCCTCGTGACATGTCACTCGCTGGTCAGGATGCCCCAGATGCTTCCGGATCCTGCGACTACGACGTTTGTGAAGCAATCTCACAAGCCATGACAGAGGGAGCTCAGTTGGTGCCCCGAGCCAGGGTTGCCCAGCTGCAGGCCCCGGGTTGGGCTCGGGAGCTAAAACATGCAGTGTAAATGCGTTCTGTTGCTCTGCTTGCAAATGCTGCTTGGCTTGTCAGGCCGAGAGAGGTGCCGATTGCCTTCGAGCCCATGTGCAGAAGATGATGGAGGTCTCGTTATGGCACGTTACATGCGGCACGATTTCTCGCTTTGGTGCAGGAGGGGAGCTTCGAATTCTCTTCTCATCGTGGCCCGAAGTTGAACCTGAGCACTGAGAGGGTCAGCACCGTCGGATTTGTGTGGACGCGGTTGGCAGGAGACATCCAGGCCTGTGCTAGTCCGTGCTTTTATGACAAACAGCTGTTCTTGAATGACCGCCCACGAATCGTGATGCATCAGGACACAAGGTGCTTGCTCGTCACTACCACTCGGTTCCGCATGATCCTTTTGAGAGTGCCGGCCAGAGCATCGGTAATGCCGCAACCTGCGGATCTTCACGTGCTGTCTGAGCCGCGCAACATGCAAGACTTGAAGCGCGTGATTTTCGACTTGAGGACACTGAACTCGGTGCTTGAGAGTGTCAAAGACCGCCAAGTGTCCAAATGCCCTCAAAGCTTCGTGAGGATGCGCCAGATCCTGTGCTTGGTCTGGGATGGAGAAGAAGGATTGAAATTTCAGCGTTTGGTATTCGAGAGCTCCGGACGTCGACGTTCCTTCCAAGAGGCCTGGGTGTAGGCTGCTGTGACTGGTAAACATGAGACGAAGTCGATCCCATCTGCAAATATGTGCCGATTGTGGTGCTGTAGGTTTTGCGCAAAGTGCCGCGCAAGCAGCAAGATACCGGCGAAGAGGATGGAAAGCGCCCAGGCAGCGTTTTGTTGCCAGATGGCTGACCTGCTGCCTCCACTCCCTTCTGCGCTGCCCTGCCTCGTTTCTAGTGCACTGTTTTCTTGAGTTGATGATTCCTTTTGCTTTGTTCGAGTGTTTATGCTATTTTGCTTTCATTCTTTGGCTTGTTCGGCATAAACTCGAGTCTTGGGCGTTGTTGTCTGGATGATATGCTGGAACTGCAGCTTTCGTTTGGTTTTTCTGATTGTTGGGTTGCTTCTGATGCGTGTTTTTTTTTTTTTTGTGTCTGTCTTGCAACCTCTCTGTTCTACTCCGTCTTGGAAACCACGCATGGCCCAATTGTAATTACGATAACTTTTTGTGTAATGCCCTCTCCAAAATAAACCCCTAAGCGCGAACGTCCTGCAAATTACAGCACTGCGTGGGTTTTCGGACCTGTAAAAACACGATGGCGGCAAGTCAGCCACCGACCTAGTTATTGCTTCGATCTGTCACTCCGGACTTCGCACAGACATGATGGAAGGCTTACTAGAAAGGACTTTTCGCTCGCAATGCTTTCTCAAGCTGTCATGTATCCCTATGTCCTGGAGCCAAGGAAGGAGACGGCATCCATCCGGATGCGAGCACGGGGAATTCTGGAGTCAGCAGTTAAGTCCACTTCGCTGGAGTCCCTGCGCGAGACTTGTCAAGTCCGCAGGGGTGGCATTCCGCTGGTGTCGCAGCTGCACCGATGATGTGACACGGGATGGGATGCGACCCCTCCATCCTCCACCTCTTTCAAAAAGCTTCTTTCAGATATCTGAGTAGAGCACCCTCAGATCGAGCATCGTAAGACGCCGCGGAGCGCGCTAAGCCAGCGAGGTCAGCGTGACATTTGTGCAGAGCACCGGGGGCCTTGGGCTGAACGCGCAGCTGGACATGCTCGTCCTGACGCGATGCAGCGTAACTGCCGCTCGACAGCTACTCTTTCACTCGCAACCGCCCAGCAAGTTTTGAAGAAGTGTCGTTTTCTGAGAGCTGCAGTACGAGAAGCAAAGGTCGTCTCGTTCAACAGCTTCTGGTCAAAGTTTTGGAGGTGCAGCGCGAGAAAGTGTAGTGCATGTGCAAGCATTGCATCGCAGGTCGGACGACGAAAGCCACTACGAACGGGAGGTGACTCAAGCAAGCCTGGATACAGACTCAGAAGACGACCGCTTGCCGGACTTCTCCGAAAGTGTGGTGGCCACCTCCAATGACCACGCCGACAAGTGCGAGGCCGCTCGCTGTGGTCGCAGTCGCGGTGACACGTTAAGCTGTGGCAGCTGCCTGCATTCTGCATTCCGGAATGAATCCCGGCGAGGCCTTACACGGTCCCTGGGACTTGGAGGACTTGCAAGGAGTCTGGTTCCTCTCCGAAGCGAGCCCCAAGGACGGGGCTTTCACGGCCAGCAACTGTTGGCATGCTTCCGACTGCTGTCCAGGTTCGACTTCAGTTTGGGTCCACCCTCGAAGTCACTTTCTTGAGTGACGGGGAAAGGCAGCGATTTCGCCGACATTTGGTTCGGCGCCGAGCCCGTGCAGGTGTGAAGTTGTGGCACCCTTGCCATTGACCGATCCAGGCCACCATTCTAGCAGAAGGTGCAGTTCCGCGAGCTGGCAAAGCCTCACAGGTCAAGGGCGAGTAGGGAGGTGTCACAGCTCCCCTTCTGCCGGAAAGGCATGGGCGGTCGTCCCAACGGACAAGACGGACATCAAGACGATTCAAAAAGAAACGGGGGCGGGGGCCGTCTTGCTCGAAGGTGGGGACAGCAGCTCGCGTGTTGCTTTTTGAGAGCAGGCAGTTCAGAATGGCCGTCTGGCGCTGACGCGCGGAGAAGGAACCTGAGTCAGAAGTTTGATGCTTGCCGAAGAACGGTGAGAATCGGCGAGAGTCAAGGCTTTGCTTCCCAGACCAGCCGAAAGGCTCTACATGGGAGGAGTAGTCTGTCCTAGTGTTGCTCGAGAGTTCTTATCCTGTCCTGGAGCCAAACTGGCCTCGGCAGGTGACGACGTAGCTCGAGACGTGTTGCCCAGCGTTTGTTTTAGATCCCGCTGCGCGCTCTGGTCCGGACATCCATGCTCGCACCACGTGCTGGAAAATGATTCGTCTGCTATAGACTTGTGAGCGAGTGCACAGCGCTTCGAGGTTCCATGCAGCAGAGCTTGTCCTGGCAGCCTTCCATCCTATCAGTTAGCAAGTTAGCACTTTCGACAATGCAAAGGCAGTCCGCACAAAGCATCCAGTGGCAAGTTTGCCGAGCATGCCACCTTCGGTGGAGAGGTAGCCCAGCAATTGTTTCTGCACATTGCTACCTCGGTTGATGATTAGTAGCATTGGTTCAAATCATTGCAGGTCGGAGTGCGAATGAATCGATGTAGGTTGTACTTACATCGTCACGACACGAAGTTGCAGTACCACATCTAGTGATCCAATGCTCTGGCTCGCCAGCGTGCAAGATGTTACGCCTCTCTGCTTATCAGTTCGATTCCTGTTGACGAAGTTCATGCTGGCTCATGCTCGTGCACGGCTTTGCGGGTATCGTCCTGTTAGGAAGTCTGTTCCGCGGCTGGGGATCTTCGGATTCAGAAGGCAAGAGTCTGAATTTGCATCGTTCTAGGCGGATGCACTGAATAAAAGAGTGGCATGCACAGGAGATGACAGCGAAGAAGATGAGTGGGTCCCTCATTGGTCCCTTTCCGCTTTCGGCTGCTTCGCTTTGCCCTGCCTGCAACCCCCGTCGCACTCAGGTGGTGTTGCTGGAGGTTGTGGAGGCCTCGTGCGTCTTCTCCGTGTTTGACATGTTGTCGTTCACGTTCATATGGCCGAGATGCCAATTCTCACTAGCAGCTCTTCCCACCGTACATGCAAGATTCGCCCGGCAGGGGCTCCGGTCTGCGAGAGCTGCCTTCTCCGACGCGGAGTACCAAGTCCTGTACTCCCAGGTCCATTCAGCGTGGGATCCAGGTCGGCGTTTTTGCAATCCCCTGCAGCGAGGCGCCGTCCGGTTCTGTCTCGAGGAGCACCACGTGCATGTGCGGCGGCCTGTTGCTTCATGTCCTCAACTCCGAAGGGTCGCAGTCTCCTTTTATTATGGCACACTTCGGGCACACCCTCTGTATGGGTGTATTTCCGGGTGTAAGACCGGGACCTGTGGGGGATATACATCACTGAGCTTCCCTAAGCCCCAAGCGCTAAAGGCTAAGTCCTGAATCCAAGAAGGCTAGCAGAGAATTTCTTATCATAGTACGCCCGTATACACTCACACACACACGTACATATATATGCATATGTTTACATATATGTATTCGTTTATGTATATGTATATGTATGTGTATATGTATATACATGTATATACATATATATATATATATATATGGCCACCCCCCCAAGATCTACACCCGCCTCTTCCACACGATTCCACAGGTTGCTTCTCTACATAGGTCCACTACTCATATGTGCCGAAAACACTGTAAATACCGTTACAATTGTGTTTTTCGCCATGTGCATGCAAACCGTGCTGCTACAAGTCGCGGGTTTGATATGTAAGTATCTGGTGCCGAATCTCGGCCACAGATTTTTGGATAGTATTGGACAAGCTGACATGCTGGAAGGCGTGCTATCTTTTTAATGTAGTACTAAAACAACGTGCTTTTTGCGTGTTATAGTTTTATGGTGTGTTTATTAACAACATTCTTCTACATTAAAGTCTCTCTTACGAAGAAGTCTGTGTGCGCGGGCCATGTCTTTCCCGGTGCTCGTGAAGCGTCCGATTCTGATGAGGCGTGTTAATTCATAGCTCTAACATGTGACTTACGAGTGAGCAGACAGAAAGAGCCCCTTTCATCTCCTTTCCATTATACATGACTTCCGAAGTCGAATATGCGAGCTCTTTTATTTTTGAAGCCCTACTCCAATATCTGTTGTTTTTTGCTTCATAAGAAATGAGAAAGCTCCTGTGGAGTTGAAATTTCAGTTGCATATATGGGCGCGCAAGAAGGCTCCTCGGCAGCAAGAAGTAAGAGAGCTCTTGCAACCTTCCAAACATGAAGCATGACGAATTACCACTGGCTGTATTGATACGTATCAACCAGAAGGCATGGGCTCCTCATCCTGGTGGAAACAACGTAAGATGGCACTTCATGGAAGAAAATTCTTCCAAAAATTGTGAAACGATCTATGACACAAATCCAAAGCAACCATGTGCATAGCAATCGCTATCTGTTTTTGAGGGTGCAAGACGAAGTAACCGGAGACTAATTTCGGCTATCCTCATACCTATCAAGCAAGAGAAACAGAACTCCTGCTGTCCCAGAAGAGAAAAAAAGATGGAACCTCGTCTTTTTGAAGACTGAAGAGCGCTCCTTTTCATGTTGTGATACGAACTATGGCAGCGTCCAAACCATAGTCATACACAGAAGGACCGGTATCGGTTTGTCGAGATATGAGGAAGGTGGCTTCAATAAAACCCGATAGAAGTCTAACGCCTCTTGCCCGTTTACGAAAAGATACCGGTAAACAAGCTTCTTGTTGTCTGCTGCTCACATCCAGGGTGTGTCGCATGAAGTTGGAAGAGAGCTAATTTTTTGCGTTACGTTCTATGACAGCCATTGGAGAAACGCCATGGACACAGCGATCGGTATCTTCTCCAGGGTATAGGACAGCATCAATCAGAGTCATCTGAATGAAACGTTTGTCTCATAGGAAACAGCATAGGAAGTCTCCATTGTTTCTGATGGTGGCAAAATGCAAACAGTTTCTTACAGTGTTCAATATGAAATGAAATATGTTCTAGATAGGCTTGCGCTGCTATAGCACTTCAGCGGCATTCATTAATACACTGTTGGATCTGTAGGCTGTGCAGCTTGCCGAAGACGGGCCAAAACCAATTTCGATAAAACTTGAGTACTAAAGCCAGTGCTGCTGGTGACATAGATGTACCAGCCTCCTAAAACATACATGAAACAAAATATGTAACGACTAAGGTGGGCCTTGCTCATACTTATCAAGCAAAAGTAATGAAAACCTTTGCTGTTCCAGAAGACTCACAAAATAGCAGTTTTAGTCCTTGAAAGCGGTTGAAAGCTCACCGTTCTCTTGTGATACAACATACCCTGTCCTGGATATCACGAAACACTCCTTGAAACTCACGGAACACGGTAATACACAAAAAGAACCAAGAAGTCCAACCCTGAAACTCCCGAAACACTGTAATGCTCAACAAATTCCGAAGATTCCAATTTCTGGCATCTATGGCCAGGCCGGGGGCAGATTCCTTAACATTTTGGAATTGTTTGAGCATGACAGGGTTTCGTGAGTTTCAGGGTTGAAAAATCTTGGATGTTTTTGAGCATTACAGTGCGTCGTGGCCTGAATCTGACAAAGCACTGTAATGCTCGAAAAACAATTTTTCACAGCCTCAAGGCTCACAAAACTTGAGCACAGCAGTGTTTCGCGACCTGAACCTCACAAAACACTGTATGGCTTTAAAAATTCCACAACTTTAACCCTGAAGCTCACGAAACACTGTAATGCTCAACAACTTCTCCAAAAAATTTCAAAAATCTGGCATCTATGGCCAGGCTGGGTTCAAATTATGGAATTTTTCAGCATTACAGCGTTTCGTACATTTCAGGGCTTGGAAAAGTTTCGTGGCCTGAACCTCACAAAACACTGTAATGCTCAAGAAACAAGCTTTTCACAGCCTCAAAACTCACAAAACTTGAGCATAGCAGTGTTTCGCGGCCTGAGTGTCACAAAACACCGTAATGCTAAAACAGCCTCAAAACGCACAAAACGTGAGCATAGCAGTGTTTCGTGGCCGGAACCTCACAGAACATTGTAATGCTCAAAAAAATACCGCTTGGGCAAGCCCAAGCCCTGAAAACACTGTAATGCTCAAAAAATCCAAAATTTTAAGGAATGTGGCCCTGGCCTGGCCGTAGATGCCAGAATTTTGGAATTTTTGGAGGGTTTTGAGCAGTACAGCTTTGCGTGAGTTCTAATGTTGGGAATTGTGGAGTTTTTCGAGCATTACAGTATTTCCCGCGCCTCATGCTCCAAGAACCACGAAAGCGTAGATCTTCGGGGAGGGGGGGGGTGCGGTATTTTCACGACACCATGCTCAGAAATAGAAATATGGAGCAGTTTATGAGATACAATTCTCAGATTTTCAGAAATGTAGTTTGGATTTTTAAGAAATATGCAGCATTTGTCAGAAGAGATTTAAGCCTTTGTCAGAAGTCATGCGTCCCCGCCCCCCCCCGACAGAAGAAGGCGTACATGGGGTTTAGGGTTCAGGAATTAGGGTTTAGGATTTAGGGTTTGAGCCTCTGCCTTTCCAGGCTTGGTATGCATGCATGGGGTTAAGGGTTAGGGTTTAGGGTTTAGGAGTTTTGAGTTTAGGGTTAGGGTTGAGGGCCATATGCATTCCCAGTCTTGGTATAACCGCATGGGGTGTAGGGCTTAGGGTTTAGAGCCCATGCTGACGACTGTTGGCGTTTTTATATGTCCGAAAACCAATGCTTGTTTTTGCAAAATCGGGTGTTGTTTCTGACAAATCTTTCCGTGTTCCATATTTCTGAAAATGTGCACATTTTCTGAAGACAGCGTTTCATGCGTTGAACACTGTTTCTTGAACATCCCGTCACCCTATGTACAGAATCCCGTCCTGAGTTTGTCGATCTCAATCCTGCTACAAGCAGCTGCTAGCTCCTGCGGGCGTGCATGGGTAAAGCTTTGCGCTTTGGTAGACCTGTGACTTCTCCTCTCGGGTCTGGTCGATCTCAGCATCTTAAACAAATCAACACCGAAGGTCTGGAGGCACCGGGCTGAGGCACCGGTGTCCCACTTCTTTTGGTATGTGCCCAGCTCGGTACCAAGTCACATTTTGCGCTAGCTTACTCGATGTCATACTCGGCGTCATACAAGGAATGCCTAAGCCTTGACAGAGCCGGAAAAACAGTTACAGCATAGTCAGCAAAGCCTTAGAAGGTCCACCAGTCATCTTAGATAGAAAACCTTGAATCCCGAATCCCAAACCCAGCTCCGGACACCTGCAACTTTATAGTGGGTGCATCGCTCAATCCTTCAGCATGCACTCCAGTCTTGGAGTGTTTATGGCGCACCTTGCGCCATCCATACCACCACCACCATCGCCCACCACCACCGCACTCCCACCACACCGCCCCTTCCAAGAGACTGCATTCGGCTACAGTGGTCAGAAAGCAAATTCCTCACGTAGTTCGGCACGTATCTGCCTATCCCCCACCCCCCGCCGCTCTCCCACGGCGGCGTCCCCATAACTTGCGGTTCCAGTAGATCTCCTTGGGCTTGCCTCGTCCACGTGTTCCCAGAAATGTGATTCGAACATCTTGGATGCTTGTTCCAGTCCTTCCCAGCACGTCTCTTGCCCGGCGTTCAAGACCAGCTCGTCGACATGTTTGTCAGACCAGCAAGACCGGGTGCATGACATTTATGCCATTTATGCCGGTGAAAGGGCAAACAGAATTTTTTCTCGAGAGCACGAGGCAATAAGGGGATGTTCAGGGGCAAGAGACCCGTTCCCGAGACTTTGCGATTGTTCTCCTTGATGCTGTTGGAACGGACGGAAGGTGCTGCTGGTCTTTTCCTCGTTGCTCTGGCCTTAGGCCCTAGGAGGCCCGATTTCCAGCGTTTCGAACATCTTAAGTTGCACTGAGGGTGCCACAGTCTTTGCGGGCATCTCGCTGTCCCCGAAGCCACCACCTTCAACGCCCTGACCTTCACGTAAGGGAGGCAGTGCCTGATTCTTCGCAGTGCTCAAGCATGTTTAAGGTCCAGTGACACGAAGCCAGCCGGCATGACAGCCATAACCCAAGTCCGGACTGCGTGAGAGTCGTTGACGCTCCTGGATGGCTGAGGCAGAAGAGTTGCTTGCAAGCTCGCGGATCCTTTCTGTTGCCGCTTCCACCCTCACCACGCTGCTGCTGCAGGCAGGTACCAAGTGCTGACTCCTGACAACTTGAAGTGGTCAAAGCCTTTGAAAAGAATCCCGTAACACGGCAGGCTCCCTCTGAGAGCTTGTTCTGGTCTTCAGACGAGGTGCGGGTCTGTCGTTGTGGTTCCCGGTCAGAGGATTTGAGATCCTGCAGAATCCTCCCACATGCAGATGGTCTTGCCAAAACGGTCTGGGCAACTGCGCTTGTAGACTACAGATGCAGTGGCAAATCAAGTGGAAGGAGGTATAATGGAGACGTCACTGCGAGCGGCATGAGTGCTGATGACAGGACGTAGCGCATCTGGGTTTCACACTGCTCTCCGGACAACCGAGACGGAAGCGAGGTGGCTTGTAAAGAATGGTGAAACGATGTAAACAGAAGTGCATGCAAAGAGCTGCTTTAGGTCGATGTGGAGAAGGGCACGACACGGGCATGCCACATTCCTGAAGCAAACGAACACAAGAAGTCATCACGACAAAAAACAGAGATCGCGCATCCGCAGGTCTCGGGACATGTACTTGAGGTCGGAAAAGACAAGACTACGCATGAATGTTGTGGGCCGCGACGCCCATGCAGGGGAACGTTTCAGTAATTATGCGATTTTCCGCCCTGACAAAGCCAGAGCTGAGATGGACATCTGTTCAGTCTGTCGGGACAGAGCTGATGTGCAGATCTTACTGTGTAAGCACATATTAACGTGAAGCTTCACACACGAAACCAGGCCAGACTTGAAATGTGTGAAAGGGTTAACCTCGTGAGAGCGAAAGCCGGAGGGATTACCTGGATCTGGCACGTCGTTAGCGCACGGCAATGTTCTCTTCTTTGCATCCAGGACTGACTCATGCAAAGCGAGAAGCTAACAAGCTCGGCTTCCGGTTTAGGTGATCGCATCGGCCGAACCTGATCGTGCTGTCCATGCATGTTTTTCCTCAGTGGGCGCTAGGGCGCACCAGGGTTGGGAGCGGGTCGTGGCTTGGGGGCAGTGTGCCGCCCGCAGCGAAACCACGAAGTTACAATGGAATCGCTCGTTGTAGGGATGGGAATTTGATCCTTTTGATCGGTCTCGAAAGGCAAATGCATCGCGTGACGCAGAGCGCTTGGCTTTGCCCCCGGTGCACACTTTGAAGCTTTCCATATCGTTTGACTTTGTAACTTCATAGGTTGAGGGAGCCGTGCGGAGCACTTTCCGGAACATCAGTGGCACCCTCGAATCAAGGCACAGCGAGGAAAATACGGTGCCCCTCGTGTCGTGCTAGGCTCCTCAATGCAGCATCACCTCCACCTCGCGCAGGAGACAACGTTGGGCAGTTTTGCCGTCAAGACATGAAGCATACATGTCGGTTCACGCATGTTTGGCTCACTGAAGTATTATACCTTTGCTAAGGCCGTCTTAGCCAAATTGCATGCAGGAGCTGGATTCCTTTTCTCTCACGGAAGGACAGCTTAAAGCCTTCGTCAGTCCGGGCCTAGGTTTTCGCTCGTAAGGACTAAGGGGCTGCGCAGCTTTGAGGAGCCTTCGCTTGGGCATTTCTGGTGCATGCTTTGAGCCATAAGCTGGTGTAGTCAATGATTGTAACGGTTGGGAGCCATTGCACAGAGCTCACTCCCACCTTGACAGCTGGGCTTACCGGCCTTGTGGGGTTGACAGTTCCATCAGCTTCTCGGCATCTTGGTAATTACAGTAGCGCCGCTCGCGCGCGTGCTGCGCATGCAGCAGTTCGGCATTAATTATGGTTTTCGACGCCCAAGCAGGTACCATATGTTGTGCATGCATAGTGCAATACATGAATACAAGAGGATAAGTAATGCCTATATGTATATATACATACATATGCATATGCAGATAAAGAATATATCTGTACATATATATATAGATATATATGCTCACCCCCCCCCCCCATGACAGACCGTCGTGGGGAAGGGGAAGGGTGGCGTTCGTCCCCAGGCAGGATCTGTCAACGGATAGGCGACAGACACTTCTCCCAAACTCAATTCCAACATGTTCATTTAGATGGTTGGCAACTTTTGGAAATTTCTTCACATGCATGCAACGCTCCTAGCCCCAATCTTAATCTTAGTTCTGCTCTTCGTACCGTTATTACTGTGTGTAGATCTTAATTCTTGTATCAGTGTTAGCATTAGTATTAGTTTTGTAGTAGTATTGATATTAGGATGAGTATTGGTTTAGTATTAGTAATAGTACTCGAATTAGTATTACTATTAGCATTAGCATTAAGTATATGTATTGATATTAGTAGTAGTAGTCGTGGTACTAGCAATACTTGTCGCACAGTAGTAGTAGTGGTAGCATTAGTATTGGTATTAGTATTAGTATGAGTATGAGTATTAGTATTAGTATTAGTATGAGTATTAGTATTAGTATTAGTATTAGTGACTAGTATGAGTATCATTACTAGTTTTGGTATTAAGTATGTGTACTATTAGTAGTAGTAGTAGTAGTAGTAGTAGCAGTAGTAGTAGTAGTAGTAGTAGTAGTAATCGTAGTAGTAGCAGTAGTAGTAGCAGCAGCAGCAGTAGTAGTAGTGGTGACATTAGTATTGGTATGAGTATGAGTATGACAAATTAGTAGCTAGTATTAATACTAGTTACTAGTATTAGTGTTAGGATTAATATGTATTGTTCTTGGATCTAGTCTTAGTACTGCTGTCATTGTTTGTAGTAGTCCTAATCCTGGTATCAGTGTACATATGAGTAATAGTTTTGTGGTAGTACTGATATTAGGATGGGTATTGGTTTAGTACTAGTATTGTATTGGTATCTAGTGTTAGTATTAGCATCAGCATTAGTATTAGTATTGAATAAAAGTATACATATCGATAATAGTAAATATGAACTCGTGATTATGTTCGTGCTGGTGCTAGTGCCAGTGTCGATGTCAATGTCAGTAATAGTACTCGTGTTAGTATTACTATCAGTCTGAATGCTGGTTTTAGTATCTGTTTATTATTCACAGAAGTGCTGGTATTAGTATCAGTATTAGAAATAGTTTTGATATGTGAAAATACTGATTGATTCGTACATTTTGAGCTTAATACAGTAATACAGTAATGTATTCGAAAAATAGTATATTTGCATAGTTGAAGATTGCGTGAATATATTTGTACATTGGTGCATGAGTACATTAGTATATTGGTGTATTATGATATTCGTATGTTAACGTATTAGTATATTAGTATATTATTATAGTGGTCTATTACTACATTTTCTTTATTCGTATATTACCTAATAGCTTATAGGTATATCAATATGTTGGCATAATAGCATGTGAACATGTCAGTGTACTTGCCTTCTACAGTATTCGTACATTAGTACACTAGCATATTTAGTGATAATTAGTGTTAATGCCAGTGCCAATGTCGATGTCAGTTTTATTCAGTCTTAATGATGAATTTAAAATCAGT
Organism: Symbiodinium sp. CCMP2592; assembly: GCA_905221615.1. Lineage (NCBI taxonomy): Eukaryota > Dinophyceae > Suessiales > Symbiodiniaceae > Symbiodinium > Symbiodinium sp. CCMP2592. The sequence continues at coordinate 162,880 of CAJNDT010000255.1, read as the reverse complement.
ATAATATTCGCGGACGAGCTAGTATGCAAATCAATACTATAATTAGTTTTGATATATTATGTTAGTATACTGATAGATTATATAAACAGCTTAGTATACCAACACATTATAATGTATTCGAACAGTAATATGTTTGTATACCTGTATGTTTGTATGCTCTTAGTATATCAATGCATGCGTACGTTCGTGCATGAGTACATTGGTATATTGGTGTGCCATTATCTTCGATTATTAACATATTAGTGTATTAGTACCCTGGTATGCTACTTCATTCACCATATTTGTATATTATCTAACAACTTTTTTGGTATATCCATATGTTTTATACTATTGCCAATAGTATACTTGCATATTACAGTATTCGTGTCTTAGCAAGTTAGCATATCAATACAGTATAATCAGACGTTAACAAGTAGTATATTGTCACCTGGGAAACTGGGTATATGACAAATACGAATATACTACGTTAGTACACGAATGCATTGATATATTTGCTTTTCAGATAGTGGTATGTATATCTGCGGAGATTAGTATACGCAGGTGTCTGCTAGTATTGGCATAAATATCAATATGAATATGACTATTGGTAGGAGTAGGAGTATTAATCTTAATAATCGTAGTAGTAATGTGCATATTCGTAGTAAAAGCATTAATATAAATGTCAACGTTAGTGTTAATGCTGGTATTATCTTGAATATTCAACAAGTTATCAATGTCAGTATTAGTATTGATGATAGTATGATCAGAGAATGTGTGTTAGCTTCGTAGGAGTATCAATACTTATATGAATAGTGATACAAGTAGAAATATTGGCATTCGTATTAGTGAAAGTATTGGCATTAATACTCATATGCATATGATGACGTGTATTCGCCGGAATATTTGCAGTAGTCTTACTTTTGACTTTCGTATTGGAATTGCCCCAGTTCTCGAGTTCCCGAGCCGAAGCGGGGGACGTGGCTTTGGAGGACTTTCCAAACAGCCTGTGGGCAGGGGCAAAGGACGTGACTGACACAAGGATGCACCCAAAACCAAAAAACCAAAAAACCAAAGTTTCACGGAGAATGCCGGAGCAGTTTTGGTTTTTTGGATTTTTGGTTTTTTGGTTTTTTGGTTTTTTGGATTTTTGGTTTTTTGGTTTTTTGGTTTTTACATAGCGAAACCAAAAAACCAAAAAAACAAAAATCCAAAAAACCAAAAAACCAAAAATCCAAAAAACCAAAAAACCAAAACTGTCCCTGCATTCTCCGTGAAACTTTGGTTTTTTGGTTTTTTGGTTTTGGCTCTAGTGTCGTTCTGGACAGACGAAATCAGGGGTTCCACAGACACATGAAACTTTGGTTTTTGGCTTTCTGGTCTCAGTCTTTTGGTGGTTCCACAGATACGTTCGGAGGGCTCAAACTCGATACCCCGGAAAAAGCACGAACACGCCGGTGGGAGCGATGTTTTGAAGGGGACGGTCTGTCATGGGGGGGGGGTGACCATATATATATACACCATATATATATATATATGTATGTATCATACATACAGACATACATACATACATACATACGTACGTACGTACGTACGTACATACATCGCGCGATCACGCTTTCATGGTAAAGACTCCGGGTGAGACGCAGCCGTGTGCATGCATGAATTGAAGAGCAAGCGGACCAGAAATCTGGCATAAGCCAGCATGGACTCGCACAAAGGAAATGGGATTGAACCAGCAACAAAAAGCTGTCCCATCCCTTGCAAAACCAAACGTAAAGTGACGTCCGCACTTCGGGGAAGCCAGCTGCAGGCTCACCTGTATCCCAAAGGAAGAAGTTGTCCGCTGTTGACTAATCTACAACAGCATCAGATCACGCTTAAATGCAGCAGAACGCATTGTCAGCAATGCCAGTTGCACTGCACGCCTTGGGAGGACGCAGGGCTTCCCTCACTGCGCTTTCAACGTTTGGCCCCCCGTCGTCGCCTGTGGTGTGGTGGTGGATTTTGGGTTATTAAACTCCCCCTCTCCCCCCCTGTGGTGTGGGGTGGTGGGTTGTGGGTCTCAAGTTTAGGGTTTAACCCCTTCCCCCCTCCCGGAGGGTGTTGGGTTTAGGGTTCCCCCTGTGGTGGTGGGTTTTGGGTTATGAAACCCCTCTCTTTTCCGTGGTGTGGTGCGGTGGTGGGTTGTGGGTTTCAGGTTTAGCGAGTTTAGTGTTTGACCCCTTCCCCCCTCCCTGTGGTGTGGTGGTGGGTGTTGGGTTTAGGGTTTAGGGTTCGCACCCGCACCCCCTGTGTGGTGTAAGTAGTAAGTGGGTGGTGGGGTTGTTTAGGGTTTAGGTGTATAGATATGATAGGGTCTGGGGTTGAGGGTCAGCGAAACCGTGGCCCGTCCAGGTGAGTGTGGCCACTTTGGACAACACTCACGAAGATCGCGGGTTTGGGGGGCCCATCCCTGTGACTGTTGGCACTTTTGAGATAAAAGTGACGACCCTCACGAGGATTTCGGGTGTATGCCATGACAGGGAGGGGGGATACCAGGGGGGGAGGTACTAACATGCAACACGGCACTATATATATATATATATGCTACCCCCCCAAAGATCTATGTTTTTTCTCTTCGTTAGCTCCCTTCAAATCATCTGCAAAGACATAAACCCGTCAAAAGCAAACTAATCATGTTAAGTATTGCCTAACAGCCTCTGTCTACAACAACCTACATAAACATCAACCCAATAAATCCCAGACGAAGCATCCTAAGTATTGCCTAACACTCCCTGCCTGCAATTACATCAACCCAATAAACCCAAACTAAGCATGCTAAGTATTGCTTAACGCTCCCTGCCTGCAATTACATCAAACCATTAAACCCAAACTAAGCATGCTAAGTATTGCCTATCACCCTTTCAACCTTGTCTACAGCGACAACAACCCACCAAAACCAAAGTAATTATGCTAACTATTGCCGCAGACCCCCTTATCTACAAATGAAATCAATCTTCGTTGCTGCGCACCAAAGTACCTCGGATAGGGGTGCTAGGAGCGGGTTAAGGGGTTTGCACAAGCTGATGCTCATGATGCTATACAGGGGGGGAGGTTAAACTACAACAATGACTCCTAACCTCGGCACTCTGTGTTGTTTTAACCGCTCGCGCACTGCATCATCCAAGCCAGACCTCCGGCACCTCTTCTACATACGGAAGCATCTTCAAGACGTCTTGCGTCCAGTCTCGAATTTCGTCTGCATTCTTCTTCAACATACATTCGTCGCACTGGCCTTTACAAGTGCTTTTGCCCCATGTGCTCTTCTCTAGGTGTTCCGTCACGACAGACATATTTGGGCTGATCATGAGCAACAGATCCTGCATCAAACATGCTGCGGCCACACTCCTGTGTTTGCCGGCTCGACAATACATGACGATATGCACAACACGGTGAGACCAAGCAAGTGAGGCGATGCGGGCCAACATATCTCGGAATGTATCAACACGCAGCAGCCCGACAAGGATATGGCCATTCCAGCCAATGTGTCCTCGCAAAGCCTTTTTGTGCTGAGGGTTGGTGACGCGGCGGAAGTCGGCATACACGGTCGTTTTGCCATCACATTCAGCGCGTCTGTAGTCCCACGAAGATGACCACCATGATGCCGAGTACACAAACGCTTCTCGCACAGGCGGATGATCTGGTTCACGAGGCTTCATAGGAGGCGGCTTCGGAGGGAGATCTTGAACGTGCTCTCACTGTAGGACTCATAGGAGGCGGCTTCGGAGGCGGAGAAGAAGGACTCGAACATGTTATCACTCTGGGCTTCATAGATGGTGGCTTCGGAGGGGGACATGGAGGAAAGGCTTTCGCTATGCCCACAGGTGCTGCACTGGCTCGCTTTGGTGACGGTACGATCACTCCAGTCGCTCGCTTGGGTGGAGTTACCACCACTCCGATTGCTCTCTTCGGTGGAGGGGCCACTATTCTCGCTGTAGACATGTCCGGAACAAGCAGGCGATTGAAAGGAAGCATGGCTCACACGAGACGCTTACTCTTGGCGTTTCTTCGTGAACAATGCGGCTACATGACTATCTTTGGGATAACTATCTTTGGGACAATCATAAAAAACATTCACATCTCTCTTCTGTCCACACTGGGTGCCGAGGTCTGTTGCAGCTGAGGCGCGACTTAAGATTTATGGTTGGCAGGGATTAGGGCTTAGGGGCTGACGCTGCAAGTGAGGCCCTACCACTCGTTGCCGAGGATCCGACCTGCGGCGCGGCGTATCCTTATGTGCTACAACACTAGTCCTGCTATCTGTAGTATATACACACATACATATACCGTATAAAGACATATGAACAACATATTTACATACTGGGCCTGGGGTTTTTTGAGATATGAGAACAAAGGTTGAAAGATGATGACGACGATCATGATGAAAATGATGGCGACTAGGGTGGCGATGATGACGATGATGATGTTGTTGATGATGGGGTGAGGGTTGTGATATATTGTGATGACGTGAGCTGATGGAGCTTACGTGTGTGAGTTCATGTCTGTGTTCGTTTGGCATTGAGACGTTCCATGTTACTCTCGAGAAAGGACAAAACATGTAAATGTTGCACTCGCAACATGAATGTTTGGTTTCTTTGCCGAGAGGACCATGGATTCATGATGGTTGTTGATGTATTGGAAGTGCAGCAGCAGCGCGTTGGCTGAATATGTTTTGCTCGCACGAACTGCCTTGCCCGCTGTCCGTTCCTATCGTGCTTCTTGGCCCTACACAGCTATTCCGCTGATGTGCCTTTCCAATCCAAGATACTTGATCTGGTCCCATCACTTGGTCAAAATCTGGTTCACGTGCCAGCGATTCCGCTGCCGTGGAAAACCCGAGAAACTCGATCACGTGGCATCACTCGGTCATGATCTGGGACATGTGCCAGCTCAGAAGCTCTCCTGTGCGCTCCCGCATGTCTCGGCCCCTGTTCCAGTACTCGAACTGGGCTGAGCGTACTTTGGAAATCATTGCAGTCGACCCTACCTTATGTTCTGATTCAAGGTAAGTCGGCTCTTAATGAATTTCCATGCGCGATCGACAACTTGCGTCCCGACCTTTACAGTCAGACGCTTGTTGTTGGGCAAGAGCACCTTCTTCAACTTGACGTAGGTAGGCTGCTGCCTCACCCACCTTCCACCGACCAAAACCTGGCACTTCTTGTGGACCACGGAAGCATGCAAGACGCCCCGCGTCTTGGAGTTGTATGCACGAGCACTGTCGGTGTGCAGCAACACCTTCTTGTCCTTCAGCCATTTGTCGGCTATGGGCTTCCAGTCACACTTCTTGATGGGGCCAGGCCCCGGTGACCGTGGCTTCGTGGGCCTCAGCTGTCGGGAACCGGTATCATTACAACTTACAACACAACCGACATCAGCCCGGCATCATGTGACATATCACACACGATTTATGCAAGATGCTGCGGGGAGAGGCGAACCAACACAGGGACTCCGGCTTGCCGCGTTGGACCATGCCGACCCACTGCTCCCACATCATCGTCTTCGAAGGCGACTCCGCTTCCTCCAAGGGGATGAGCTTTTTGTCGAAGACGGACTCGTCCACTTCGACGTCCTGCCATGCATTCTTCTTACCGCCGAATTCCATACCCTTCTGGACCATTTCCACATAGCCCTTCCGAAGAAGGCATAGATTGTGATCCATACGTTCGATCGCCTTATGGTTCACGTTGGTGAGGAGGTGTATGGAGCTCAGGGGGACGTTCGCCATTCGCAGAAGTAGTACTGCGGCTTGCGTGCCAAGCGGATGTCCTTCGGGACCACGGGTGGCGGTAAAGAGCGGGTGCAGATGCTGTGGAGTAATGAACGTCTGGCACCCAAACCGTCGGCACCGATACCGGGACATTCCATTAGAAGACCTTGCCTGCAAGGGGCCGACCTTGCCTTTGGAACAGAAAGGGCAGATAGCACCCTCCCAAGTCGGCATCAGACCGTCATTCTTCAGGGCCTCGACGGCATCCTTCTCGGTCAGGGAGCAAAGGTGCTGGACGGAGCGCTTCCACTTCAGCCGGTCCACACGTGGTGCCTTCGTGCCACTTCGGATGTAAGGTGTGGACATCCAGGCCTTGCTTTGGGTGACTTTGGACGATGGCTTCTTGTGCATCTTCTGCTTCAAGATCATTCGAGTTTTGCCTTTCTTTGCGGAGGAAACCATTGCGCGGGCTTCTTCTAGGGTTGCTTCACCATGCTTGTGATGGATCCCACCACTATCTACACAGCAACTGCGAACCCTCTGTCTTCGCCTCAACAGCCAAAAGCCTATGCAAGGTTTCATCGCAGGTATATGACCGTGCAGCAAGAAAGTTCCTGGCTGCTGGACTCATCATGCACACAAATCCATCTGTTGCCGCCTCTTCTGAGACATCGCACAAGTCTAGCGGCGTATATCGCAAGCCGTCGACCTGCCATCATCTAGGGCGTTTTGCCACCAAGCCTCGTACACGGCAAAACTGGGCCTGGGCACATGATATCATGTTGTCTGGCGTGGGCACTCACTACTGGTGAAGGAAGTTTGCGGCCTCCTCGTCAGCCTCCTCAGCATTCGCGTGCTCTTCGGCACCAGTCGCCTCTTCCTCTTCGACAACGTCCATCTCGTCACCGTCTATCTCGGCGTCTTCACGCTGGTGCTGCTGCTGGTTTGCACCCTGGGAATTTGCCGACACTGCTTCTTCGACTTCTGCGGGGCGAGTCTTCTCACGGCATCTCTTCGCGGGAGAAGGGTAGACGAACCGTGAAGCATTCGTCAACCTCTTGCGCGGTGCTGTTGGGTCCGCGAGACGAACTGGAACTGGAGCGAGCGGCCGCAAGTCTGAGGAGTCCTGAGATGATTCGGATGCTTCAATCACCCGTCTCGGCGTCTGTCGGCGAAATAACTCATCTTGAATCTTCTCATTCCAGTGCTTGATGAAGGCGTCGACCTTTGCAAAGCCGTTGAGTTCTGCCACAGCATTATCCATGAGCTCGAGCTCCCTAGCCACCTCGCCATCATAGTCCGGGCTTCGTTCAACCTTGCCTTGCTTGTACTTGTTGTAGTATGGCTTGTCCTTCTCACTAAGTAGGTCGAGATGAATGTCCTCGACTGTGATTCTGTGTATTGGCGTCTCCGGGTTCTCTGACGGCGTTCGTAGATACAAGGCATGCTTCCCAAAGACGAAGACGATGCTGTGCTTGAGTACCGCAAGAGTGTCACCCTCTCCATCTTCCTTGAAGATTTTCGACATCATCTTCATGAACTCGGACATCGTAATAGTGGTGCGACCCCCCTCCGCTTGCGGCTCATCATTCGGTTCGAAGTCGTTTGAAGCATAGACTCTCATCCCGTTGCGTGTCAGCCGGACGTCAGAGTATCTGCCGCTGCAGGTCTGTTCCTCATCGGCCGTAATGAAGCTTTTGAGATCCGAGGCGCTCACGCGATCCGTTTGGGGATCGTCGAGGAAAATCGCTTCTTGGACCCGCGGCACCCGTTGCCTAAAATTGTCCAGAGCCTTCGCTCTTCTCCAACCCGAAGGGGCTGTCAACCCTTGCTCTCGGACGTGGTAGCGGCCGTAGGCGAGGGCCAGCGTGATGACGAACGGAGTCTTTCCAACCCCGGGCATGCCAAGAAGAAGCAAGCCGTGCGTCATGAGCAGCGGGAGGATGAACTTTCTCAAGAAGTCGTAGACGAAACTCTTCAGGGAGAACAACGTCAGCGGGAATTCTGTCTGAGGCTTCGCTCCGGACAACGCCTTGCTCTTGTTTAGGCACATATTGCGAACCTTCGTCTCCGGCCATCCAGCAATTGGTGAGCCTGAGTCCTCGCGAATCTCGCAGAGAATCCGGAGTCCATTGTGACGAGGAGCTCCTCTGAATGGGCTGTTGATTCTGCACCACCTGGTTCCACAGGAGGCGATATCCCGGTAGATGCTCCAACAGGTGCTGAATGGCCTTCCGAAGAGCCCAGGGACCCTGGCGGAAGACAGGAATGTAAGCGCTGCCAGTGCAGAGTTCCAGCCCACTGCTTACGGCAAACTTGTCGGCAAAGTGAAGAATCTTGAGCACATTCATGGTGCCGTCCTCCAGGTTGTGAACGATAATGCCCAGCTTGGCACGCGAGGCAAGGTTGCCGTTGAGGGCTACAGGCGCAGGAAGGTCTTGTATCTCCCCCTGTTGGATCAACTCGCCCAAGCGATCGTCTGCGCCAGGCAGTGACGGCCCAGTGGATGGCGCCATGCTCAAGAAAAGAGCCCGCACGATGCGCCTGTCGGCGCCACCATACACGTTGCTGTCTGAAGCTCCAAGTCGTGTCAGAGAAGAAGGTCCGCCTCCTGGTTGTTTTGGGCCTGGGGAAAGCGGCAGCAAGACCTTCAGTGAGGTGACCAGCTACAACATGGAAATGGCTGTGAACATCAGCATCCCACGAGACAGTAGGAACGGTTTGGCAGATGCTAGCAATGGCCACCCGAGAGTCTGGGAGCAGAAGCTTTGCAGTGTCAAAGGTAACCTGAGCGGGCCTAAGACATCTGGCTGCAGCAAAGGTGACTTGTACATCAAGGCAGACTGCAAAGTGATCCAGGCCAGCTTGGCCAAAATCGACTTCATAAAAGACCCTAGAACTGCCACCCGAAACTCTCCATGAAGTAGGAATGAGGATGTAATCAATGCGGGAGACTGCCTGCCCTGCTGGCGCAACCCAAGTGTGGCTCAGTCCTGTGTGACACGAACTAAAAGTGGATGGTACCCATAGGTCAAGCCTATGCAGCAACCTCAAGAAGGATGCGGGCGGTGCATGTTCGACTTCCCAAGCAATGTCACCAATCCTATCAGGAACAGACTCGCACAGGCGGGCATTGAAATCTCCAAGAATGACTACTTTGTCGCCTTTGGCACAACTGCCAACCTTGGTGGTGAATTCCTGCCACCGTTGCTCACGATCGGTGTGTCCGGAAGTGGGCGCATGACAGACGACAAGTACAAGTCTGAAGGTCCCATGCACATAGCGCGCAAGGAGACTTCGAGGTGACCAATGGAGGACGCAAAATTCGCTGGCATCGCAGTAGACAGGCGTCTCATCAAGCCATCCAATAGGAAGGAGTTTAGAGACCCAAAGTTCAACTCCAAGATTACCTTGAGTGTCGCAGGCAGACAAGAACCTAACATGACTTTGCGAGGCAATAGTCGATGTGGTCTTTGCTCTTGTTTCCTGCAACCCAATGAAGTTGCATCCTAGTGCATTGAGTTGTTCTCGGACAAAGGGAACTCTGTTTGGCTGATGCAACGATTCTTCACAGAGTGTCTGCACATTGACTGTGACAAATCTGGCATGAAGATGGAAGCCTGTGTTGTCTTCCTCTGCTGTGGCTGGCTGTGCAAAGGCGCTGCCAAAGAAGTCAGGTGGTCCTAACCCTTGATGGAGCTCTGGAGAAACTCCTTTCTTATCAACTAGGCTTCCATTGAGAAGTGTTGGCAGGTGGTGTGGGGCTGAGAGGGCAGCAACAGTCAACCAGAGCCACTCAAGTGTCTGTTCCCTGGCCCATCGGCAGTAGGGCGAGAGAAAGTCAGGAATGACAGTGTCTGCAACATGGGCTACACCTGCAAGGACATCGGCAAGCTCATTGTAGGGATGGCCAGCATGACCTTTGAGGGCAAATGGCATCGTGGGTCTGAACAATTGCCCTGCACGCATTGGCAATGATGGTCTCAGTACTAGCCCCAAAGTGGCCTTCTGCCTGGCCAGCAGCAACTAGACAATCACTGTGGAGGACTCGTGGTAGGCACTTATCTATGCCTAATAACCAGCATACTGCCCAGAAAATGGCAGTACGCACGCCATTGACAGCACTGTGCGCTTCAGCCCCAATGTGATGCCGATCACCAACTAGTGCTACCCTGCCTCTTGCCCAAGCAAATACAAACACCCCGCCGTTGGCAGAGTGTGCGATAACGACGAAAGCCCATGAACTGTGTGTGCCATCGAAGGATCCGTCAGTGTATACCGAAAAAGATTCAAGGCCTGCTTGAAGGCCAACAGCAGTCGACACATGTGACTGAAGAGTGGCAGCAGTCGCTGGGTGCAGCTCTAGCCCTTCTGGGAGGGCAGTCGGGAGCACCCAGACCTGACTCAGGATTTCAGCAACATCCTGCAGGTAAAAGGGGGACGGCATAGTGGGCTGTGCAAGGTCATGGCAAGTAACAGCTGGAATGGCCTCGGCAAGGCGAATCTGGTGGTCAAGACCAACAGAGGTCCCATTGACAGGCTCTGTTTGCCAGTGCTCAACAATCGTATCAAGCAGGGTCGCTGCAAGAAAGAGCGGGTGGTCAGCGGTGTCCTTTCTACTCTGTTCAAGTAGAGTGACTAGACTGCCGCTTTCAAAGTCAAGCCTAGCTATCTCTTCAATTGTTGCGCCTGCTGGATCCTCAACTGGGGGAGCAGTTAGGCAAGGACCAAGATCAAGAGTGCCCCCCTGCCTACAGGGTGTAGGGAGCGGGCGTAGGGCACGAAGCTGAGATGTTCCACTGCAGGCCCTGGTACAGGGGTCAGTTCTGAGATGAACAGCCCCAATCTGCGTGGGAAATGTGACTAGCAAAATGGCCCCTAGCAAAACTTTATGTCTACAAAGGCTTTGCCCAACTCTAACAAAGCACAATGCAACCAGGCACAAAAAGTGGATGCAAATAGATCCTCTGCTCTCGGCGTGGCAGGGATGGCATGTGTCATCAGCAGATCTATCAAGAGCAGCATCGGTTGAAGGCCCTTGGCCATCGACTTCTGTGTCGCCACCGCCAACAACGGCAGATACCTGATCAGTGGATCTGCCTTGACGGTAAGGAGGCCCGCCCGGAGAGGCCTCTGGTAGCTCATAGTCGTCGTCATCTGGCAGCGTTGTGGACTGTCCAGTGAGCTGGGAAATCGGTGTATCTGGTGGAGCAACAACATAGAAGGCAATCAGAACCTGTCCTGGGGCAAACCATGTCCAGTCCCAATGCGCTGGACAATTGACAAAGGCTATGTCCCAACCGGCGGGTGCAGACTGCCTAAGGCTGTTGCGGATGGGTTGCAGGGGCAACCAGTCAGAGTGGGCAAAGATTCGATGCCAACCTTGGAGAAGCAGGCGGCAGTCCAACAGACCAACAGAACCTGTATCCCCGACTGCTTCCTGAAATTCCCCAACTGCAACAACATTGCGACATAGGCGGCCTTGAATGCTGGCATCACGGATGGCTGGTATCGCGGGATGAACAGCAAGGTGTGAAAGGCGCAACCCATGGCGGCTGGCAAGATCAGCGCGGTACAGAAAGGGGCGCTCTGGTGCAAGCCTGAAAGCAGTGTAGGCAAGGTCGGTGACTACACAATAGTGAACATCAGCAGCAGCTTCTATCTCTCGACCTTCTGATGCACTAACCCCAATTTCGGCAGGGAAGAGGACTACGTCTCGGTGGCGTATACCAATCCATTGGCCATGATATGTGGGGAGTTCCTGTCCATCCCTTACAGGGGTGTGGAGGTCAGGACTGTAAACCTCAACATCAGCCCCAAGTGCAAGGCCGGCACAGCTAAGGAGGATGTATCTGTCAACATACCGCGGGAGTTGTTTGGCAAAAATCCTGACACTCTCGAGTCGGACAGCAAACAAAACAGTCCTGGATGTTTCCGGCCAGATGGGACCGGCTAGACATGTAAGAGCAGCGCGACTGTCGTGTGCGATGACTGGAGTAAGGACAGGGAAGTAGACTCGCAGGTCATCTGCGCGCGCTTGAGCAACAGCTTCTAGCGCTTCATCAACGACGGTGTCAACATCAACGTCAACCCAAACGCGGAGGACGGGGAAATCTGGCACAAAAATTTCTGCTGTATGCAGAGAAAAATTAGTACCAACACCCCGCCAAGCATGGATCTAGTCCGTGTCATGTCCATCCGGCTGAGGGGCAGCATTACGGTGCTGCCACGGAACGGCATGTGCAGGAGAAGCATCATAAACAGATGGCGCATCGGCTGCGTCAGGATTGTCGGAACCGACATGCAGCGCATCGGCGTTTTGCGTGTCGGTTGCTGCTTCATAGGCGTCAGTGTCATTCAATCTTTGCGGAGACAGGAGGGCAGAGGTGGTAACAACTTGCTGTGAACCAACCGGAACACTAACAGAGGTCAGAGACCACGTGGCTACTCGACTATCTCTTCTTGATGAATCATCCTCATCCCCATGGCCGAGGCTGGTATTGGCAGGACCTGATTGTGAAGGACCTTGCCCAAAACTGAATCTAGGAGATCTGCTGCGTGGCGGATGTGGTTGCTGTCGGTGACGGGACCATCGGCTGTTGCCCAAGCGCCCGGAACGTCGGTTATCGTCTGTCGGGTCGGGAGGGTCCCCGGGATCAGGCTCGTCCTGATCATCATCTTCAAGGAGGTCTGCAGTGAACGTAACAACTAGGACACCCCCGCGTGACATCTGGAAGGTGGGTTCGTTGTCCTCATTGCTAACCGGGGCACCAGTGACAACAACAACATGGCCTGGTGGGCATTCAGCATGGAAAAAGTCAACGACATCCTGCACTGGTACGACCCCATCAGTATAGATGCGCCAGTGGAATCCACGGAGCACCGGACGCGCATCGATAAAAATGGGCACTCGTTGTTCAGAAGTCCTGGCAGGCGGGCATGGAATTGTCTGAAGTTGCTCCGTGGCAATGAGAACTCCTGAGGTCGGGACTCCCTCAGCGTAATGATCGAACGTCTGGGGAGTCGTGGGCAGGATGGTCAGGAAAAGGGACCTGCTGCGTAGGACCTGCGTAAGGTCGGATCTGAAGGACGCCCGTCGACCAGCAGCAACGGGAAATGTAAGGGGCATTCCATCAGTCAGCACGTAGTAGTGACTGCCTGGATGTGCAGGTGGCCCCGGGATATCGACCTCTAATGACCAATGTGTGGGGTCTTGGAGCATCACAGCAAATTCATAGACTGCTGGTGCTCCAACAGTTTCGCCTGTAATGGTCAGCAGCATGCCGCTATAGAGGGTGATACGCTGTTGCCCCTCCAAAGGCTGCAACAATCCGTGCACAAAGATCTGATGATGATCAGAGTGATGGAAACCAGCAGCAACAAGTAGTGACTCTCTGTTCAAAGGGGTCGGGACAGCAACGGCATTGACCTGCCCATTGATGCGGGTGCTGTCAAACAAGACAACAACGCGTCCATTCTGCCAGCTAGGAGCTGCAACGAAAGTTGCACATGCCTGACTGGGCTGTGGCTGGACAGGAATAAGCTGTGGAAATTTGTCCCGATAAGGTTCACTTCTGCACTCCTGCACAACCTGGACAGCTTGATCCGGTCCACATGGGATGTTGAAAGAACAATGAGCTCAGGAATGTAGTCCGGAACATAGGTGAGCGTCAGGACAGGGGTCCGGACACTATCACCAGTGCTCGCGGCTGAAGCTGGAGGTTCACTGTCAGCAACAGCCCGGCTACCAGACTCATTGATGTGTGAATCGTCTGGCATGTGTACATCTTCGGTACCATTCGTGGCTTCTGCCTGTGTAGCCTGGGCATTCCAACTATGCCCGGATGGCAGTGTGGAGTCGTCGTGCCATCCAGTAGGGAAGCTGACAACATCTGGAACCCTGTACATGCCGGCAGCGGGGAAGCCATGATCATCAAACTGTGGGTCCCTTTGCCATTCATTCCATTCAATCAGTGCAGGGACGGGTGGTGGGACGTCAACAAAGCCTGAGACCTCAGCATCTGGTGGAGCAACAGGAACTGTTCTATGATGTCGCTGCCCCTCAGCCTCCTCAGAAGAGACACGGGAGCTGGAGTCAGACGAAGCATCCGAGGGTATGCCTTCAGCAAAAAAGAGAAGGGAAGAGTTTGGTGCAAAGTGGACATCGTCGCCGTCCCTAACACCCCCAGTAACTCCAAGCCTGAGTGCAGCTGACAAAACTAAACCAAATCTGGCAGCTAGGGATGGGACGTGTAATGCAGGATAGTTCGTATAAAGGAAGCATGGCTTAAACCCGAGGGGGCGCAAGTCACACAACACAAACACATCCCTGCATCCACTTCTGTCTTGAAATCTTGAATTGTGTGGTCGGATGTCAGCTGGTATGCCAAGGCAATCAGAAACATGTTGGACAGAGGTGGTGCCACGATGGTCCTCAGGCTGGCATGTGAAGCGCTGCTCATTATAGAGCACACAGACTGCATTGGGAGATTCCACACGGGGAAAATGCTGAAGGGAACCCCATGTGAAGGGTTCTCGGAAGAGTGTCTCAACTCTGTTGTGCTCAGCAGGAGGTTCGCTGAACCAGGATGCAATGATTACATCACCATCGTGCAGGTCAACACTGACTCCTGATTGCCACGCACGTCTGCTGCCTCCGATAAAGTAACATATCGGACCCTCATGGATGCTTGTGAGAGGGATGACATACTCATCGAGACGGTCGGCAGCTATTCGCCGCGGTAGCGTATTGGCAAAGTAGTGGCCACCAACACGAGACAGGTCGAAGATGACGGAAACAGTGCCTCCTGGTCCGATGTAACGCGCAGAATTTGGCGCCCGCGCAAGAGTAAGGTATCCTGGATGTCTTTGTGGTCTAGCAGGCACTAAAGTATGAAAGAGGCCTCTAGGAACCCCAGGGGACTGTTCTTTCAAAATCTCAAGGATCGGATGAATCCCATCTCTTGGGTCAGCTTCGACAGCACACTCGACGGTTTGGTAGTGGGGTGTGTAAATAAACACCCCAAGCCATTGTCTGTCATCGCTGGTGTGGCCTGCATGTTGCCACGGGTGACCACTTATACCTGCAAGCGCGGATCAACTGGCGGGACGTCGTCAGGATGCTCCCAGGACAAAACGACATGACTCGTGCCAACATATGTCGTGAGCTCGTCAGGTGGTATCTCGTGAGGACGCCTCTGTGCCAACACCTCTTCAGGAGGATCACCAGAGCGCGCCATGGCAAAGGACCCAACGGGCATGGCCCACGCAAGATGGGAGATCCCAGGTGTGCAAGCTCCAACCGGTGTCGGGACTGCCAAGCACCACATAGCAAATCCAAGAAGGCGACTGCAAACCCCGGCACGGCAGCTTTTCTTGTATCTCAGGTGGGCACGACGTCCCCCATGAGCTGCACTCAGGGTCCAATCAAGGGGACCTGTTTTGCCACCAACCATGCCAAGTGGCATGCACGGTACCGTGCTTGAACGGATGTGTTTGGTAGTGCACGCAACGGACCCCCCGCCGAAGCCACCTGGTTCGAGCGGGGATCCGTTTCCGCAGTTTTTCTGTAGTGTCCTCGATTCCCGCTCCTGGATGGCTAGAGGCCAGAATGGACTTTTAATCTGCCTCTGTTATTCCTGCTTGCTCTGCCCTTCTTTGGAAGGCAGACGACGGGGGCGAGCTCGTAGACGTCGTTCTACTTCTTCTTCCGAGAGCTCCGACACAGGCGGGTCTACTGCTCGTCTGTCACTGCTTCGCCCTGTCCTTTTGGCAGGCTCTTCGGACTCTGGGCTGTCTCGCCGCGGCTGGCTCAGTACTTTAACTGACCTCCGGGCCTGGCTTCTCCGGGTGTCTCTCATGTCCTCGGTCTTCACCGTCGGTCTCGTGCAGCCGGCTCAGTTTTCTGACCGCTGCCATGCATCCTCTGAGCCGGTGCACCTGTCTTGTCAGGTCGCCGCTCCCGGTCTCCCTCTTTGCGGATAGTGGGGACTTCGTCGCCTCAGGACTCTTTGCTCCTAGGTGTCAGGTCTTTCTGTCCGTTAGCTGCTGGTGCCACTCTTGAGGGACTTGTTCTTTTCCGCAGCCGTTTTGTTCACGTCTGCTGTGCCCCCCTTCGTCCTCTTCTTCTGTCCGCCTGCGATGACGGCTTCATCTGCTCCCGGACCTGTTGCGGACCGCCGGTCCTCACCTTCGGAATCCACCTCGGACGCACCCTGTGCGTCCTACAGAGGGCTCCGCTCCCGGTCCGGCTCCGCTGCGGTCACCGACTTCTGTCGCTGACGCCGCTTCCGAGACTGACGTCCCGGTTGCGCCGGCGGAAGCCGACTCTGACATGCCACCGGCACGGTTCTTGGAACCTGAGACGTGGACTCTGGCCGCTTCTGACGATCCTAAGGCCTCCGCCCCGTCCCCGCCGTCGGCAGCATGGAGCGACATCGTCGCGTTCCTTGATAATCCGGAACCGGCCATGGCAGCTGCTTTTTCGTCCCTGCCGACTTCTGATCTGCTCCGTCTCAGTGCGGGTACTCTGTCTGCCATTTCCGCCAGGCTCGCCTGGTACCACGGCAGCACCGCACCCGCCCTGCCTCCGGTTGTTCCGACCCCGCCTCCTCCTCTAGGAGGTCGCACGGGTCCGCCTGTTAAGGAGCCACCCGCCAAGGGTGCGAGTCAGAACGCCCCGCCGGCCGCTCCCGTGAGCGCCAACCCTCTGGCGGACGTTGCTTCCGGAAGTGGTGCCCCTCCTCCGGCCCCGGAGGTTACCGCACCCGCAGCTGCACCTGAGTCGACCGCTCCGAGGCTGCTCCCTGAAGGATGGCAATACTCCGACAAGCGCCGGAGCGATCTGCATCGATGCTCGAGCCCGCCTGCAAAACGTCATTCTGGGCTGCAGCCACTGAAGTGGCCAACGTAATCTGCTTGGGTCGAGGCCGTCGCTCCACGCCCGGTGGCGGTGAGGATGGCTGCGAGGCATCCGGCGTAGCCGGGGCTGACATGGGTCCAGAAGTGGCACGCATCCCTGTTGAAGCCATTTGGAGACCGAGGAGGGCCAGGAATATAGCAGGCTGGTCTGATCAAAGGAGCTGCATATGTGAGGTGCCCTCCAGAGGGGCACAAGCAAGTACAGTTGCCGTTTGCTGCAGATGAAAAGAAGGCAACCGGCTGAGCGCCTGACAGTGCGACGTCCGATGACTGGTGGGGCAGTGACCTGAGCATGGCGCAAAGAAGCGAGCACAGCGGCTTGAGGCAGGAAAGTACAAAGCGATGTTGCATGCAGTATGGCGGTATATGCACCCACTCGCTCGTTGTCCGGGCTTTGCCCTGTGCTCGCATCGGTGAACCATATGCTGCGACGCTTCGGCCTGAGAGCTGGATCTGGGACGTAGACGTAGTCAGGATCGTGAATCGTTGTGTCCAGTCTCTTTGTCTTTGATCGGGTGGAAGAGCTCGCTGCAGGGGTTCGCTTGCTCGGTCGTGACCGTGATTGCGCCTGCTTGTGCTTGTCCTTGGTCCTGGTACGGTGATCGCGGCTGGAGCCAGAGGGTCGTTCAGGAGCAGCAGCCATAGGCATTGACAACGCAGTATCGTTATGAGCGCCTGCTTGAGGTGAGGGCTGCATGGGTGCCTCAGGAGCAGCCGGCTCAGGGGACTCCACAATCACAGTCTCCATGGACCTAGGAGAGCGGTCTCGTGGACCTTCTTCACGAGGTTGTAAGAGTGCCTCGATGAGGGCACCTGGGCCAGTGAAGTGCCCTGATGCATTGTCCGTGTGGGACCGGGAGGCCGCATGCATCTTCCCAGTGTCGTCTGCCGGAAGCGGAGTGAACGTCATCGGCGGCGATGAGTCGGCACCAGCCGGAGCAGTCGCCGGCATCTCTAGGCCTGTGAGGTCCCCAGATGGATAGCGCTGCATTCGACGAGCCTTGCGAGCGCATTGCAGCTTGATGTCGCCCGCCTGGATTTCCATGGTGCTCTCTTCAGTGTCTGTTCCTTTTTTGAGCGGAAGCAGGCGAAGGCGGAGTGGAAGAAGGACACCGCGCCGGCAGAGTCTGCTGCAACATAGGTGGCCGCTTTTTCGGCTTGGGAGGTAGCCGTGGTTGAGAGGTCGCCGACTTGGCGTCTCCAGAAGGGACAGCAGGGGGATCAGGAGCATCGCCTGACTCAAGAGAGGATGCAGGTCGTAGTCGACGACTAGTGCGGATAGTGCGTATGAGGTACTTCAAATAGATTGTCAAAGGAGGTGGGCGGGTACGCCATTGCACAAATCGAAGGAAGGAGACGTCCTCTGGCGCCAAAGTATCTCTCTCCCTGCAGAAATCCATGCAGTGAGGGGGGACGGGAGCCCCCAAACGAAGTGCATCACGGATTTCAGAGGCTGCATCCTCCACGTTATCCGAAGAGAGGCGTGGGTGCCGCTCATCTGGCACAGGCCGGTGCCTCTGACGGGCTTGTCTTTTCAGATGCCGCGTGGCCATGTGGGAACAGGGCTCAGAATAGAGCCTGCAGGGGCTGCAGGGGGAATGAAAAGAAAGAAAAGAGCCACCCTGGGAGAATCTGAGCCAGCACATAGCGTCACAGGGCAGAGGGGTATAGGCCACTGCGGTGCCCGGGCTGCATGAGGCAGAACAGAGGAGGCAACTGGAATCCGATCTAGCGATAAGCTTGGGTCGCGGCCAGCAGGGCACTGCGTTGGTAGGGCACTCAGTGTGGCAACCTCGAGGAGGGAGGGTGCCCATGCAGGGAGCAGCCCGAATAAAAGCGCATGAGGTGCAGGTGTGAGGTCGGGGCATGGGTCCTGGAGTGTCAGCGGGCATGCTGCCCGAACCGCATAGCGGGGGGGTGTACATCTGGGCAGGGCAATCCTGCGCGCACTGAGAAGATCACACCCGAGTATTTTGTAGACCATGCGCCCTGAGCTCGCCGGGTCGGGCATGCACATCGATCGCCTGGATGAACCTCACGACCCGCGGCCGGATGACGGAGTCGGGTGCGAGGAGAGCGGCGCCCGGCAGGTCCTGATGGAGATGACATACTGCAGTCCAGTCGGGGGCAGCGGAATAGTGATGACGCTGCCGGCGGGGGTAACTCTGAACGTCTGATCTGTGGCAGGGTCAGCAGCACCAGAGGCCAGCCCTGTGGCTGGACCAGCCGCCCTTGGCATCGCCGGCCCCGGAGGCACTGTAACGCTCCGAGTCGTAGTGATGTTGGCTGGGGTGGGAATCGGTGGGCCACCTGGTGCCAGACTGCCCGGAGGCGTAACCAATGGAGTGCTCGGAGTCGTCGTAGCCGGTGGCCGTCCTGCAGGAGGTACGGCTGGTACAGCTTCCACTCTGGTCGACCTTGGCCTGTTGACAGGGGTCGGCGGTGGAGGGCCTCGAGGAGGAGAGCGTCTCGGTCGAACAGCCGGTGGAGGTCCGCTGCCTGTGCCCAGAGGGTTGTCAGTGCTCGCTGCAGCAGCGGTACCTGTTGATCCGGAGCCGCCGGAACTATCGGAACTGGAGCATGGAGGCGAATGATGCCGTCTTCTCTTCGGCTTTTTCGGCGGCATTGTGCTGGTAGACCCTTGGTACTTCCACCAGGAAAAGCCCGGGACAGGGGAAGAATCCAAGGAGCCCGAAGATGCAAAGGACGGCTCCGAAGAAACGGCCGAGAAGACCCCGGCGGAATCCTCACAGGCAGCCGGCTCGAAAGAGCCAGCCCAGACCTATGAGTACAAGGGCGGCGGTCCGGTAAAGCTCTCCCCTGGAGTCACACAGTTTGAACGCAGGCTTGCTTCGCCGCTCCAGGGACTCATGAACGCTTACCGGGCGGCCTTCAGCAAGTTCACCAAAGAGCCACTGGTTCCGAGGTGGAAGACGCTGGCCTTGGTTGACTCCAAGGAGGCTTGGCTGGGCCGCATCGTGTACCGCCGCGGGGGTCCTTCACACGACCTCCACCGGTACCCTCACAGACTGGGAGTGCGAGATCCACATCCCAGAGGAGCATGCCACAAAGCTCCTGGAGACCTGGCGAAGCATCTGGTATGACCAACTGCGACAGCAGGTCAACCAGACTACGGTCGAGCAGGAAGCCTTCGACAGCGCAGCTCGCCTCACAGCACACAATGATGCTGAGGCCAAGCGACTTAGCAGGTTCCTGACCAAGGCCATTCCGGAGTACAACGAGGGCGAGGATGAAGGTCTAGACCACTGGATCGCCCGGTTCCGGTATGAGTTCCCGTGGCCGGTGAAGTTTGTCCAAGTCCCCGCCGACGCCGACGAGAGGACCCACTTCACAGGCCTTCGGTCCACCGAGGAACTCATGGAAGAGATGGCAGCCCAGGAGCAGGAGGCAGCCTTCACAGTGGACCCTGAGAGCGGAGGTGTGGCGGCAATGATCGACGTGGCCTCGCAAATGAAGCGCACTCACAGCGATGCAGCCTCAGCGGCCAGTGGCATCAGCACGGCCAGCATCCCGAGTACCGCGATGCTTCCTCCACAGCAGACCAAGGCCAGGCCGAGCTACTACCCGTTCAGCTCACAGGCAGAGCTGGAGAAAGCGGTTGAAGAGGCAAAGATCGCCCACATCAACCACGGTGGGGTCCCAACCGACTACCCACAGGAGGCTTGGGAGTCCTGGTGCATCAAGCGCCGCTCGACTGGCTCACAGTGACGGTTCGGCAAGCGCGCCCTCTCTTCCTTGCAATCTTCCGCAGCAGCCGTGCGACTGCATTTTTCACAGGCTGCTGCCTCTTGTACCATAGCAGACCCAGACCGTACCACACAGCTGGGCCAAAACAAGTTGAACCGTTCTGGCACGCCACCTAAAGGCGAGCTGGGTGCGCCGAGCCACTATTGTAACTCTAGTCCATCTTTACCTCACAGTTTCGCTTTTCCAGGTTGCTCTGAGAGTTGTTCTAGTGTGCCTTTCGGCGACGAAGTGCCCCACAGACCCCACACCACTCCCCGGACACCCCCCTCCTCACAGACCCGAGCACAGTACCACCGCCACCTCAGGTCACAAACAGCACGGCAGCGGCGAGCACGCCGCCGTCACCACCAGATCTCGCAGCAGGCGGGAATACAGAGCTTGGAGGCATGCTCTATCCACCTCTCCAACCCCTAGTTGTGGTTTGGGCTCCATACGGCCCCACGCCGACTGCTTCAACCCCGGGCGGCTTACAGCCTGTTTCCACCAGGGCTTCCCTTAAGGGCCGAAGCCCGCAGTTTCGCTCTTGCAGACGTTTCCACCGCCTATTGGCCAAAGCTCCCGATATGAGAGTGAAGAAACACCCCCCGCAGAACCGCTCCACCCCCAACCACCTGAGGCTTCGAACACCGGAGCCCACCACCCCACCAATTGGCCATTTTGGCCCACCGGCCTCCCCGACGGAAGGCTCCTCCACCACGGTCCCCCTCACAGCGGACACCCTCCCTCCCCTCTCCGCCCAACCCCACTCCCGCCTCACAGCCTCAGCTGAGCAGCGGCCGCGGCTCTTGGGAAGAGGCCCACGATGTTCAGAACAAGCAACACACCAGAGCGCACTGGTTCAAGACTCACTGCCGCAGCCCTCAAGAACACGGAAGACAGAGGCACTCCACACAGTTGCGCTCCCTTCTGGAAGCCGGCAAGCTTCACACCTTGATCAAGATCATGCAGAAACACGGTCTTGACTGGCTGGCCCTCACAGAGACCCACGTGAAACAACAGGACCGCTTCATGATCGATGGATACACTGTCACCCACAGCGCCGATGACAAGTTGGATGCAAAGGGCAACCCGGTACAGACCTTCACGGGGGTGTCCTTGATCACCTCCCCACGGCTCACACCTTGCATCCTGGACATCGTTGCCACCGACGGTCGTTTCCTCTCCTTCAAGTTAGACACGGCCGAAGCCCCTCTCACAGTTCAGGTGGTGTACGCTCCTCACAACCAACGTGAGCAGCCAGTCCGTGACTCCTTCTGGCAGTCACTAGGAGACATCCTTCACAGCCACCCCGCCAGCGAACCCCTTCTACTAGTAGGCGACTTCAATGCGCAGCTGCTCGACGAACTTTCGTCCAATCGCGGCAGTGTCGGGCCACACGCCCACTTTGGAGCGAATGTGGCAGATGAGACCATAGCCTCACAGGCCGGCGAGGATGACTCTCTTTCCAACCACGCGCAGCTGTTCGAGATGTCGGTCAGTCACGACCTGTGCTTCCCTCAGACGTGGATGGACAAAGCCGAGAAACACCGGATGACACACCAGCGTCCGAACGGTGATCTGGTTCAGCTGGACCACGCCATTACCAAGTTCGCCTGGAAGAATATGGTCACTGACGTGCACACCCTCCCGAACGCTGCCCTCAACAGCAACCACTTTCTCACCAGAGTCACGCTCTCCTTACACACAGCTTGCCACAAGAGAGCAACTCCCACCCGCAAGCCAACCAGACGCCCAGACGCTGAGTCCATACTCTCTTTCAACAAACACTTCACGGAAACCCTTCAGCAACAGCCAGCCTTCGAGGAGCCTGCCCCACCCGAGGCCGAAGCGGAGGACGCCTCCCCCCAGCCTTCACAGTTGAATACCGAACAGCAGAGGCTGGACCAGCAATGGCAATCGATCAAGGACTCCATTTTGTAGTCCATGGAGAAGCACATCCCCACACAGGACAGCAAACCTAAGCACCCTTGGATTAGCCAGCAGACGTGGGAGCTCATAGAACAACGCACAGCCGCTCGCCAGAGCCAGGACTCGGACACTGAGCGCGCATTACATAAGACCATCCGCTCACAGGCCCGCAAGGACAAGCAGCAGTGGCTCAAGGCCGCCTTCAGGAGAGCGAAGCTCGGGATACGTGGCGTTGGATAAAGCGCATCCGCTCGGACTACAGGCCCCGCACAGTCACCTTGAATGACTCCAACGGCAAGCCTACCAGCTACAGCAAGCAGGCCGACACCTTTGCAAAACACCTGTCAGAAGTCCAGTGGGCCCCACCAACCACGGACTACACAGGTCCCACCCACCCACTCACAGGCGCAAGTCCAGTCAACATGGAACCCATCACGATGGAGGAGCTCAACGCCACCCTCAAAGGCATGGCCTCACACAAAGCTCCCGGCCCTGACCAAATTCCAGCAGAGGCTTTAAAGTGGCTCACCCCAGCCAATCGGCAGCCGCTACTTGACCTCTTCAACGACGCACTGCTCACAGGTCTAGTACCGGAAGAATGGTCAACAGCCGTCGTGGCCGAGATTCACAAGCGCGGCACAATGGCGGACCCCAACAATTATCGCCCCATCGCCCTCCTCAGCACCTCCTACAAGCTCTTCGCCAGACTTCTCCAGAAACGCCTGGAGCAGGCGATAGACCACAAGCTGCGACCCACACAGTATGGGTTCAGAGCCACCAGATCGACCTCACAGGCGATTCATGTGGCCCGGAGGCTTCTGGAGCGAGCCGAACGCTGCGGCTCAACCCTGTACGTGCAGCTTCTTGACTGGAGCCAGGCATTTGACAAAGTACACCCGCAAGCAGTCACGGTGGCACTCGAACGCCACGGGGTGACGCCGTCGTTTGTCAATCTGATTGGCTCGATCTACAACAACCCCTCCTTCACAGTCAAAGCTGCAGGACAACAGAGCCAGCAGTCCCTTGCAAGCTCGGGCATTCGCCAAGGCTGCCCGCTTTCCCCCTACCTTTTCCTGGTGGTTCACAGCATGATCATGGCGGATGTCGACGAGGAGCTACAGAAGCACGGCCAGATGCTCCCGTGGCTTTTCAG
Source organism: Symbiodinium sp. CCMP2592 (assembly GCA_905221615.1). Lineage (NCBI taxonomy): Eukaryota > Dinophyceae > Suessiales > Symbiodiniaceae > Symbiodinium > Symbiodinium sp. CCMP2592. The sequence goes on along the minus strand of CAJNDT010000255.1, from coordinate 139,403 downwards.
CCAGAACCAACCTTTCTACGACCTTGCTTACGCAGACGACATGGCCGTCTTCACAGGTACTGCTGAAAGGGGCCAGCAGATTCTGCACAAGATTCAAGAAGTTGCTGGCTACAGCAACCTCTCGTTGAACCTTAAAAAGTGCGAATTGCTGCGCTCACAGCTGGCCGTCAATCACATACACTTCCTCACAGGTGAACCAATGAAGGAAGTCACGCAGGCCAAGTATCTCGGAGTGGTGCTCAGCCAGGACTCGTCCAGCAAGGCGGATATCACCGCAAGACTGGGGAAAGCCCGGAAGCACTTCAGCACACTGCACGCCTTCTGGAGACACACAGGCTTGAGTGTAGCGTGGAAGTTGCGCATCTACAACGCGGTCTTCATTCCCATGATCGCCTATGGCATGGAGTCCGCCGCGCTCACCACAGCAGACCTCCACAGGATTGAGGCCTTCCACTCACAGTCAGTCCGCAAGATCCAAAGGATCAAAGCCACCTACTACACCAAGGTTCTCACAGACAATCCCCACGCACAGACCATCCGCAACGAAGGCGTCAGAGCCCTTGCCGACCAGCCCCCCCTCACACACCACATCCACAGGGCACAACTAAAGTTGTTTGGTCACTTTTTGAGAGCAACTCCGAGCAACCTGGAGCGAAACTGTGTTTTTACGAAGGCGTTTGTATATAGAGGGGGTACAGTACAGGCAGGCATACGGCCGGGACGTCGTAGACTTCACTGGGCCGAGCAGTGTGCCGAACTAGCATGGCACTGGCTCTCACATACCCAACATGCCATGACCTCCCTATCCCCTAGTTTTCCTTTTGCCTTCCTTTTGCTTCACAGGCTGGCTGTTAACCGTCCGGCTTGGTCTCAGTTAGTGGGGCTGCCAACGTGCAAGAAGCTCCTCAGGTCTAGCGCTTTCTTCTCCTACTCACAGTGAGTACGCTGACTTGTGTCTGCTTTGCATAGGGCCGCCCAAAAATTGTGCTGGTAGAAGGACGGCCTCGCCAGTTGACGACCAGTGGTCACCAAGTCCCCGGAAACAAGAGCCAGAAAAGGCAGTCTCCCACCGATCGCTGAGGAGAGGCAGGGCTGAGAAGTGGGCCCAAGGCTGCAGGTGATTCAGCAAGTGAGATGGCTCGTGCAAGTGACAGCACAGAACTACTCCTACCGTGACCCTATGCAGAAAAGCCATTCGCCAGCCATGTGCAGCGGAACGGGGCGCAGGCTGAAATGGACTGGATGACGCCCAAGTACTGGAGATGTCGGTCCTGGAGGGTCGAATGGCGGCAGAGGGGCAACTCGAGGCGACCCTCGGCACTGAGGAGGGAGCACCCGGCGAGGCAGCCTCGAGCCTGGGCGCGCAGGAAGCATCAGAAGGTCTGGACATGCAAAGCTGAGCTTCCGGCGAGGGGACCTCGAACCAGGCAGGACGCTTGAGGTGCCGGATCCAAGGCGAGGGAGCCTCAAACCTTGGTCGGCCGGGCAGGAAGATAGACTGCAGGTGAGCTCGGTTGAGGCTCCGACCCGGCTTTGGAAGCTGGGCAGGTAGATCACAGACTACGGTTCGATGGAAGCAAAAGGAAAGCGCTGCAACAGGCAATGCTCGAACCCTCGGAGTGGCAGGGCAGGTGCATGATATTGTGCAAGAGCGGCCTGCATTTCTAATACCAGCAGTCACAGGTGGGGACCGATGCATGTGCCAGTACCTAATCCATGGTCTCAAGTTGGATATGGCGGCGTCCATCTGCATGGTCATCATCCCATAGTGGCCTGAGCGAGAACCAGTCCCAAAATCCGGAAAACAAGGTCGTAGAAGATACTTGGTCCAGGACGGGTCAGGGAAGGCGCAGCGGTTACCAGTAGCCGAGTATGTGTAGTCCGAGGCAGAGGTCAGGTTTTGCTGCATACGGAAGAGCTGCTGCGCTAGCGGCGTGAGGCGAAGCCTGCCGGGCTTCCTAATCTGCAGAAACCAAGGATTGTCACGCGCAGACGGTCCTGAGGCCCGGCTGAATGCATGGTGCCGGCAACTCCACTGTTGTGGAAAGCCGCTGGTGGCTCTGAGCGCTCCGAGTACAGGTGTGGCTTGCAGTATGCACAGAGGACCTGAGTGGTTATGAGCCCAAACTGCCCACTGTAACGACGAAGTGGCACATTGCAACCAGCCTGTGCGGTTGTCCTGACCAGGTGTAGCCATCGATAAACCTGGGGTCAAACACGAGCAGGGTGGTATTGTAAAGAAGAGGCCAGGGGAGCGTAGGCAGCCCACTGCTGTGAGTTCCTGGGGCGGGTTCCTGCACAGGAAGCATAGCAGTCCGACAAGACAGGAGCAGAGAAGTGGAAGCCACCCTAGGCGGCCTCCGAAGTACTGCTGATTTCGCGGAATCTTGTTGCAGGTGCTTGTGCAGATCATGGCGCCATCCACTCGGCTCCGGCGTACAACGGAGAATTTCCGCGTTCCAAGATCCATGGCACGAGTGGGCCAGAGGCCAGTCCCTGAAGACCAAGGCCCGCACGACCACCCCAAGAAAACCAGAACACCAAAACCCAACACAGAGACGGCACCCTGCTGCTGAGCCTTCCAGACCCTACATATACACATAGATATATACGCATACACATAGATGTACACAGAAACATTGTCGATCCCAAACCGTGCGTAAGTACTATCGGTGTATAATTGGAGCCCTTGCGGGCTTCACAGAGCACCTTTTGAATCCTCAGCCTCGCCCTTGGCTGGAGACCTGACTGCGCAATCTCAAGCCCTAGGCCCTAAGCACCTGGCAAAGACAAAGCACAAGCAATAGGTGCACAGACAAGTTTCGATTTCAGATTCTGTTTGCCCCGTGAATGCCATGAGGCATCCTCGAACATCTAGTAGACCCACGTGTGCAAGATCTAGGTACGCGCCCGCAGCAGCTTGATTCGATGTTCGGTGACGGCTTTGTGAAATGCAGGTCTTGCGGTGGCGAAGGCCTTGGATCAGTATTTTCAAGGGGGAGTGACTGGTGAGCAGGTGCCGGGCCCGCGTGGATTCTGTGCCCATGGCAGTGTCTGCTGGAATTACAGGATGTGAAGCTCTTGCTGCTCCAAGCCACACAGCCACGGATTGTGGAGATTCGAGAGCTATGGCACGAGGTACAGTCCTGGGCCCTGGGCGTCGAGACAGCCTCGTATTCTCTGTTTTGAGGTAAAGCTTGGAGCTTTACATGGGCCCGGCTTGGGCTGGGGCGTCGAAGAGCCCAGCTTGGGTGCGAAGAATCTTGTCATCTCTGCAGCTCATGTTGCTATATCAGGTCGCAGTAAACCCTGCCAATCTCTTTGTTCTGCAGTCCTTCGGCCAACCTGTGACGTTCGCCCAGAAGTAGCTGATCTTTGACAGCATGGTGTCATACAGCTCGAAAAGGTACCAGCCTCGACAGCAGGAGCATTCCCAAGCCTTTTGGGCCATACCCTCACGCAACCGTACCACTTGTCACGACGACTCACCTGGCATATCCGTGTCTTGAGGTTGCGGCCGCGACCTTTGAACAAGCACGCGTACTTCTGCTCCATCTTGAGGCCCAGCGCAGCCAAGCCTTCCAATCTGCACAATCAAAGCTTGGAGACAGTATCCGAAATAACATGGACAAGCTAGCAGTAATCTTTTCGTTCCACTTGCTAAAGCTTGTAAGCGAGAGTCAGACAGGTTGTTTGCAACAGTGGTTCTTCGTTTGCGGCCTCGAGGCATTGCTGCGGACATTCGGAATGACCATAAATGCTGCCGTCTCAGCTTGGTGGTTTAATGCGACAGGTTTTGCTTGGTTTGTTTTTTTGCAGACGGGGCAGTGTTATGAACTGGCTTGAGGCCCACGGCCTCTTGCAGAGTCCGCTACTTGGTACACTGGACGCCCCTAGGCAACTTGCCCAACTTGCATTCCAGGTCTCAGTGGCAGCTCCGAGCCTTTCCTTTCACAGCTTTTGGCTTGTAGCGGCCCCGCGGCCCTGCTCTGTTCTTGTTCTTGACGCCTTGGCCGAGGCCACAGCGACGACGCGGAGGCGGCTGAGATGGGCACAGAGCACGACTTGTCTCGGTACAGACGCATGGCTTGCCCGGCACCAGTCTGCCCCGGTGTTTTGCCAGCCGGCAAGCCCTGCGCTTTTCCAAGGCTCGATCAAGTACGGAAGTGCCGGCATCGATGTCATTGCAAGCATCGGAGGCATCGAAGCAGTCTGAGCATGAGAGTGGATGTTTTTGTTGAAGGGTCTCTAAGCTCTGGGGTAAGTTGCAGACTCCGATGAGTTCGAAGATTGTGTAGGTTTCCGTCCTGACCGAGGCTCGCATCCCGGACTAGCTCCAGCTCAGAGTTGAAAAGAGCCCCGGCATCCACGGGTCCGACTGCTTTGCCTCCGCGTGTCCAAGTGCAGGGCCACAAGCACCCTGTGGATGCACACGTGGATTGTTTGGACAACGACGTCCGCTGTAACGATCAGGGTTCGACCAAGTCCATGGCCCAGATCGGAAAGAAAGCAGGATTTACAGCTGCAGATGGGCGTCGGTATCTGGGCCCGGAATGTGCGGCTTTGTTTGGAAGACTTTCAGAGAGGGACTATAACGAGCTCAATGGGCAGGGCGCAGCAGGAAGGCTGGAAGGCGTCCATCTGGCCCTCGCCTGGTCCCCTCGGTTCCCCCTCGAGAAACATGAAGCCTTGCTTTAGCTTGTGCTGCGAGGCGCAGTTTTCAAAGCTGCAGATTGCGAGGGATCGTTCAAAAGACCTGAGGGCTGCCGAGTTCACTGTCTTCCACGGAATGATGCCTGAAGCTCAGAGGTGCTGGTAGTGATGATCTTCCTTTCGGTGATAGGAGGAAGAAGAAGGTGAAGATTTTAATTAAGATGAAGATGGTGATGATTATCATGATGACGAGGATGATGATGATGTTGGTGATGATTATGATGACAAGATGAGATGCTCTGTATCATTTTCTTTCGATTCATCTTCTAGTTTCCCCCCAAACCCTGCAGCACGACGGAGCGCGGATAGGGGGTCAAACCAGGATGTGCAAGAATGACCGCGCAGCGTCGCTGGAGGCCCTGTGAGGGTGCCAGGCCCCAGGCGAGGCGTCCGTATGGAAAGGAAGGATGATGATAAGGATGCTGCCAGGCACGTGATGCTACGCAACGTCATTGACATTTTCGTCAAACGCACGTGTGTGTTCAGTAGCAGCCGTGAGCGGCGTAGCTGCCTTAAAGCATTCTGGCTCCACGCCTCGACAGACCCTGTTGGACGGCGAGATGGTGGAAATGGATACACCGTCGAAAGTTTTGGATGCGACATGACGCGACGTTTTCCGACGACTCGGGGTACGTCGGCGCCTTTGCGGCGAGCACATCCCGACGACCACAGCCAGAGGACACGGCGGCACGGGTGCTCATTCTCAAGGCGCCACTGTCGATGATTTCTCGAGCCGCCATCGGGTGCTAAGACGCCGGCGGATTTCTTCGTCCCACGTACCAACAGCATTCCGGCACCCGACGAAGGTCACCCACGGCTTTGACCCGCTGGCTCGTGGACTTGTCGGCACTGGCCAGTCCCAGGGTTGTCAGCGCATCAAAGCTGCCATCAGGACTGGGCCACACTGGCCTAGTCGCGGACCGACGCCTTCTAAGCTGAGTGAAGCGATCCATGTCATTGCAGCAGAGCCGGCGCGGATCCCGCGGTGAGTAACGCGCGACCCCGGATTCCAAAGGCGGCCTCGGCATCAATTCCCATGGCACCCTTCCCTGGATTTTGGACCTGGCCAGACGTCCACTTGCACAGTAAAGCACGCCTGCTCGATGTGTTTCATACCATATCCGCACCGCCTCCCAAATTAGAAAAGATAGTGATCCCAAAGCCCTGCGATGCACCGCCGAGCCCAATCATCGAGAATCGAAGGCCCTTTGCCGCCCTTGATGGCCGAGGGTCCGTTGGCACCTCCGGCGACTATACGTTGTTATCGCGACAGGCCGAGGCCATCCGAGACCGCGCCGACGTCACAACAAGCTCCTTTCCGCCGACGGCCGGCGGCACCTGAGCGGCGCATCCCAGCGACTGAAAGGTCGGCCGGTGTGTTTTCCGGCGCCAGTCCTCGGCGTCTGACAATGCACATCCTCGCGAAGGCGGTGTACAACCTCCTGTAGTGGATGGTGCAGCGGACGACCTCGTCCTGCTCCACGTTGAGGCTTTCTCGTTGTGGGCTGGGCTCTCCGTGCGGTGCTGATACGTGCACCTGGCGCCGGCTTTGGGTTACGAGCCTTGCGCCGAACGGCGCTGTAGCGCTTCTATCCAAACGAAGCAGAAAAGGGGTCGTCCGTGCTTTCTGGCGTCTAGAGCTATAGAGTGCGGTGTTTGTTTGAGATGGCATGGCATTGCATGGATACGATGCAGCATTGTGAACTATCATGTTTGCGACATTTTGCGAGCCATCGCCGGCCGAAGTTTTCCGAGCCAGGTTTCAACATTAACGGCAACATTTGGCCTCCTTGCAGGGCTCGAGGAACCTTTGTACAGCGGACACACTGCACGAGAAGATCGGCGCACTCGGAACAGTCCCGTCGCGATGGTAGAGACCGGTGTGCCGCTGGATGACGAGCAGCTACGTGAACTGGTGGACAGGCGGATTGGGCATTGTGCAAGTGCTGGGACTGCTTTTGACATGCCCGTGTCGTGCATTGTATTCTGTGTACTCGCATAGTGCGAAACTGTATTCCGTTCTCTGGAATCTGACCCTCACCATGGTATGAGGCTGACCGACGAGGGCTTCTTGGACTTCGTGCAGCGATTCACGGAGGCGGAGTTGTTGTCTTGACTGTCTCGAGAAAGCAGATGCTTTGTCACACGAGAACTTCTTCCGCATTCCGTCTCTGTACTGCTCCTCGAGCCTCGAGCTCTGTGCATGTCGAGCTGGTTCCGATGGCAAGGAGAACAGTGCTGTGTTCGCAAACTTTGACGGACAAGAGCACTTGCACAGCACTCGGTGAGGGCAGGTTGTTCGATGAAGCTGCCCAGTTGAGATTGCACGTTTGTATTTCCCATTGGTGACGGCCCGCTCCACGAGGCATTGCTACAATGCGCTCCACGCCCAGCCAGCTGGCCTCAGCAGCGTCGGTTTGCGCACAACCGCATAGTCCAATTGCACTGGTTTTACTACCTTCTTGCACGTCCAAGTTAATCCTAAGCAGAGCGGAAAGCCAAAACTGATGAAGGAGGGATCGCAGCAGCAGACAACAGATTCGGGAGTATTCCTGATGCCGGTTGTGGCTTCAGCACTCGCAGAAAGTAATCCATCAAGTCTCCTGAGATTCAAGCCGCTGTTGAGGGGCAAGCAGCGATGCGTAATTAGTCTGCGGGAAGCAGAACGAACTCCAGCAGACAACAGAACTATGTGCTTTTCGCTCTCTAGTTTAAACACATCAGTCGTTTTGACACTGTTGATTTGCTGGCTTGCGTGCCGCAAAACCCGGCAATGTCAACCCTTGCAGTACTTGCGATCGTCGCCAAACTTCAGAAGCTGCACAAAAGAGTCTGTCCGTTCCAGATTGCGAGCAGAAACCCCAAGAAGTTGAGCATTAAGAACAGACATGGAACAACCAATAAGACTCTGTTATTTTGGGCCGGCCCAAGCTTGATTTTTGCAGGCCTGCATTAACAGTTAGTGCTGCGTAGCATCGAGTACACTACACCTTTGTCGAGCTTAACATCTCAAGCATTCTTTCCCAAGGTATCAGCGCTTCTTTGAAGCAAGGGCTGAGGCATGGCTTTGCAAGAAGGGCCACAGCCGCCGTCTCGGGAAGACTCAGATCGGGAGCAGTGTGAAGACACCTCCGTTGCCACTGTGGGCTCGAAAGCTGTCACCGCGCATTCCCCCGGCCGCATCATGGCAGCTTCTCTCAAAGATTGTCTTACAATATGCTCTCTGTATCAGAACTGGCAGAGCCATGACTCATGTCGGTTATTGAGGTCGTTCGCGGCAGAAGGCTCACGCCACTGACTCGCCTGGCAGCTGTCGCTGCCAGTGTATGCTTGGTGTGCATAGGCAGGAGATTCGGCAAGCTTTGTTTGGGAAAATGCCTGCTCCGCGATAATGATGACGTGTTTACAAAGTTTTGTTGCCAAGCAGATAGTGCTACTCGCTGTCGCTCCCATTTTCCTGTCGTCCGCACGTAGAGCAAGAGAGTGTAACGTGGGCTGTTAGGCTCTGTGTTGGAATCGCCAGCTTACGTTACCTGCTTTGTTTGCACCAGGAGGCAGCGCTTTCGTCGGCTCTTGCGCATCGAGTCGTGGAGTGTCGTCTGCACCTTGACGAGCAAGCAAGCTAGCCACTATTGGGAGATTGGAGCAGAGTTTCATCTTTGCAGGCATCTGCACTTTGTCACGATGTCCGCCAGGTGACTCGCTTGTCTGCATACCAGCGGCCCACTGGCGCACAGTCCGATGAGCACTTAGCTCCTAAGCTGGAACTCGTCCGCGGAGCAGCGGCGACTGGACTGGCAATTCTGTTGGGTTTATTTACCGTGCTGGCGCCAGCTTCGGCCGAGAGCAAGCGGGTGGTGGGCGAGATTCCTGCATCCGGATTCATCTTCAAGGACACTATCAATGTGGAAGCTTTTGAGGATCCGAAAGTTTCTGGCGTCTCGCTGTACATCTCCGACTTCTCTCGATCCATGGCAGATCGGGTTAGCAAAGGCGACTTCTTTTCGGACCCGGGGGCTGCAGGCCTGACCTGTGCCAGGAACGGACCTGTAATGATCTCTCCGGATCTAAAGCCGAGCAAGGAGGGAGAGGACGTCTTCACGGAGTCACGTGCCATCCTCTTCAAGACATTGAAGGTGAAACGCATTTATGATGCAGATGCAAAGAACATCCTCTATGTGGCCTTCACAGAAAGGATGGACAACAACAACGACAGCAACAAGAGTCGCTTCAAGAGTCAAGTCCTCAACTGACAGGTCATCTTGATCTGAATCGAGTTTCAGGGTGGAATTGGAGTCGAGAAGGGGCAAAGAAAACTACACCTTCGGAATGGATATCGCAAGACATCTCTACTTGGCGCTCCGTGTACGGTGTAAAGGCACCTTCATGATAGTAAGAGTGCTAACCGCACCAACGACAGTCAGTGCATGCCTAAACAGTAGTCGTCATTCGGCGAATTTGGCTTGGCTTTGGGTTTGTCTTTAGCTTCTCCCAGCATGAGCCTAAAGCCTCCCAGATTTATGCGAGCAGCTAGTCCGACGGATTGTTTGCACATTCGGGACCATCAAGGGATGTTGAGAAAATATTGGTGCTGATTGCTTTCAGTGAGAGTGCAAGCTCCACAATAATGCAGGACTTGCAGTGTACGCTTCTACAGGATACAGGTTCAGCTCGCACAAAGACCTACAGCCAGCGAATCAGCATTTCTGAGGTCAAGTCGTTGCAGTCCATATTGATGGAGTGAGGGAAAAGCCGTAGACAGATGCCGGAAATGGAAATTCGTGCGAAGCATCTTTGTTCATGCCATTAGCGGCATGGGTGCAGTCAGCGCCTCCGTTCTGATCTCAGGTTCCTCGCTGCGGAAAACAACTAGTAACTAGTGGTGCATGCCAGTCAGTTGTTGGGTGCCTTACAATCAGAGGTGGGCGTAAGCCGGCAACCCCACCATCCCAAGTTGAAGCCTTCGGCACAATGAACGAAGAAGACATATTGCAACCATATCATATGTTGCACTGGCCATCTTCTTGGCATGGGAATAGCTCCTGAGGCTTCGAAGCGTTTCAAGAAGCCGTCCAGCAGGGAGGCCGAGCGGCAAGACTGACGCTGTATCATGAGCACGAGTATCGGAGGCGCACTGGGGTAACCGGTAACAGTTAGCTACAGGCAGCGGACTCGAAAAATGCAGATTTGCCACCTGCTACCACATGCTGAAACATCGAGTGCAGCGTTGATTGAACTTGGCAGGCCTTGCTCAGGACATCGCGGACTCATTGCTGGCAGTGATGGATTATCAGGCTGCAGGGGGCGGGATTACCCACCAAAGCCCATGCTCAGCTTGTGCTTCGTGAGGCTTTCGTGGCGTTGATGCAGCGGCAGCTTGCTGCCACCAATGGTATCTTGGATCCCTCGCAGGCACTGGCAAGAGTTTCAGCGGTCGTGCTGAAATCTATATTTGATGCAGAACATTCCGTCGCTCAAGACTCATTTCTTCTTACCTACCTGCGACTGTTGCTCTGCTTATCTCGAAGCCAGGTGGCGGCTCAGCATGTTGTTTTGGGTGGATTCGACAACAGCTCTCGATCGATTGACGGAACGACGGTGAGATTCGAAGGTGTCTGGTTGGTCAAACACATCTGAGAAAAAAATCCACTCGTTTAAACGGACGACTGTTTCGAGCACTCCCAAGATTCAGAGAACACGAAGACGAAAAAACTCGTACGGTTACACAGAGACTTCTCCGCAATTACCATCGGAAGTTCATGTTCGTGCCCAACTGCCTGCTTTTTAATGTCTGTGCGCCCGAGGGTCAGCGTTGGCGTTCATGAGTCATGTTGTGCTGGCAAGTAAATTGCAGCCCCGCCGTTGCTGCAGGCTGTGCCGGATTCTTTGGCCTCAGGCGGTGACGGTGACTACAGTGACACAGTGTTGTCGCGATGTGTGCACCTGCGAGGCCTGGAGGGTGGTGAGGGAGAGGTACCGAGGCCGGGATGGATCGTGCCGTGGGCAGCGAAAGTTCTCCAAGCGCGCAAGCGCGAGGTCTGGTGGCTACAGTGGCTATGGTGGCTACGCCTCTGAGGCCTGGAGTTAGGTGAAAAATATGAAAGGCTGCAGCATTCCTTTCTGCCTGCGCTCTCCGCAGGCAGTCTTCAGCAACTCGCATGTTTAAATGATGCCTAGTGGACCTGGTAGTTAGATGAACAGCGAAAGCTGTTCACGTCTTAGACTGACCTTGCCAAGCAAGAGTCGTGACCCATGACAGGCCATCACTTTGTGTGAAATACTGGAGTATGGTTCTCTTTATGGCAGCCGGAGTCTCCTGGGTAGGTCAAGCCACGGACATGACAACTGAGAGAACTGCTCAGATGCTTCGGATTTTCCTCACTGTATGTGAGGAGACACACGCAAGTGTCAATTCCATATCGTGAGCTTGACCCCAGGTGCCATGCAAGGCTGTCTCGCTCAAGCAATGAACACACGGCATGTTGTGCCAGCATTCAACTATATCGTCGGGAATGACAGCCACAGGAGTAGCAGAACAGCCCACATCGGGTGCTTGTAAAGTCTGTGTCATCCGCGCTGACCAGAAGACACTTGCCCGACATGGCGCTGCCTGGCAGCACCGGATTTGAGGCCTGGCTGCTGCACTGCCGTAAAATCCTGGACCGAGGCAAATTAAGCTCAAATGGAACAAAGAAGAGTTCGACATCACCATCGAAGAGGGCTCCACTGTTGAGGCTTGAGCTCATGTCCTAGTTGCAGCTCCCTGTTTGGTCTCGCTGGAAGGTCTTCAAAACACAGGTTTGGACTCTGACTCAAGTGCCTATGGATAGGCAGCGCCATGGAAGCAAGTGGCACAGCTGTCTGCCAGGGAGCTCATATCATACTCGGGTGCTGAGGAAATTTTTGGGATTTCCTGGAGGGATGCTGAAGGATACCGACGACCTCATGGCCAAGGCGACCGTCTCGAAGCTGCCGAGTAGGCGCGGCAGGGAATGATGCCACCGTTCATTTTGCAGGTTGCGAAGCTGAAGCCAGGGGCAAAGGTGCAGCTGATGGGCACCCCCGAGGCCCCTTCTCGTGTTGGAAGCGAGCTCGAGCTGTCCTTTCCGATCGCCTGTCATGTGTCAGGGCAAAGAGCTGAAAGCTCCGGAGGAGAAAGTCGTCTTCGAGGAGGACCTGTCTCCGGAAGAGAAGGCGAGGATCTTGAAAGAGAAGTCTGGGCCTTGGCCAAAAGAAGCGTTCCGTTCCTGCAGCCAAGAGAAGCTTGCCGTAATGTACTGAGGAAAGTCGAAATTCCACCAGCTGGAATCAAGAACTTGGGCAACACGTGCTACATGAATGCAACGCTACAATGCCTGAACAGGGTGGGAGATCTGAGAGAAGCGCTCAACCACTACCAGCCACCCGGGACTGAGGCGTGCGAGTGAGAGTTAACAATGTTACGACATGACAACAACTCATTTGCAGGTCCGTGATATCGACTCAGCCCCTCCCTCGGACTCGGTGTGCAGAGAAGGGCGTCTTGGTCTTGGCAGAAGAGAATGAAGCTGGCGCAGGGCGAAGCTGAGGTGCTGACTGCGCAGCTGCGAAGCGTCAACTCGCAGCTCACCAGCACCACGGACTCCATCGTTCCCATGCAGTTCGTCATGGCCTTGCGGCAGCGCTTTCCAAGGCCGTGGCCTTGGGGAAGAATAATTGAACATCTTCATGCCCCAACCTCTGCAGGTTTGCAGAGATGCAGAATGGAGCGCCAATGCAGCAGGATTTCAGCTACTGGGTGGTGGCAGTCGGAAGTACAGGCATGAAGCAGCGAAAGTTACCCGGATATGACAGGACGCGGATGAGTGCCTCCGTGGGCTGCTCACAACCCTTTCAGGAACCTTAAAGGGGAGCAGCGAATCCACAAACAGGCCTGAGCTGCCCTTGAAGGCGTTTTGAGACACAGTGAAGCTCGGAGCAGTCAGGATAGACGAGCTGTTTGGCTACAAGATAAAATCCACGCTTCGATGCCTCGAGTGTGATGAAGAAGCACCCCAGGCCTGTGCTGCTATGCCACCTGTTTTTGGATATCACGTGTCCGGAGGAGACGGAAGAGATGAGCCGTGTCCTGCTGTGCCATCTCGGAACGCAGACGGATCCCGTATCGCATATCACTCAAGGTGCCGCCTGTCTGAAGGAAGTCGCGAGACGGGACCCTGCTGTTGTCTGCGCATGTCTGGGCCGTATGGGCGGTTTTGGGAAGCGGCTGCGAAGCACAGCACTCGCCGAGGTACAGTTGTCTCTGAAGGAACACATTGAGAAACAATCGCCCGTGTTGGGTCGCAACGCGCAGTACGAGAAATCATCGTCCATTGCAAGCTTGCCACCCTTCCTCGTCGCCTGGAACTTGGAAATCCGACTTTAATGGACACATGGTTTCCCAAATCCGAATGCTGAGGTTCAATTTGCCCGCTTTGGCTACAAAGGTGCCAATGAATGGGCTGGCACGAGTGCTTCCAAGGTGAAGCTAACGCGCAAATGCGCATTCACACACACCTTCGACATTTTTGATTGCACATCTGATGATGTGAAGAAGAGACTATCTGTGTCTTGGCTCGCATGTTTTGGATGCCTTCGAGGATGTCTGACCTTCCGTCATCTGCAGCTCCACTGCATGCCTGTCAGTTAGGTGGGCCGAGTGAAGAAAAAAGAAGCAGAAGACAAGGAGCTGGAAAGGCAAAAGGCCGCCTTGGATAAGAGCCGCTCGCTTGCACTCTTGTCCTGTGTACATGTGTGGATGGCTAGGCGCCTGTCCCTACCACTGCTGTTGCGAGAATACGAAGACGAGACATGCGCGGCAGAAGTAGCAGTATCAACACATCAAGACTCAACACATACTGACACGACTCGCAATGACAGTGACAGAAGCGGTCGCACGAGCAGGGGTATGAACAAGCACGATAACAGATTCTTTCGAACATTTAGCCCAATGGGGCTTAAAAAGACTCATTAGAAACAGGTGCGGCAGTGACGGCTTTCAGTGGTGTAAGAAATGAAGCAACGGTAAGACTAGTTCTGTCGGGGGAGTGCAAAGCGTTTGGATCAGGCTCATCCATACTCATAGGCTGTCAGTAACAATACCACCCGGCCCGAAATCGTTGCATCACCTTTACGGAGAGTTCACGACTCGGCTGAACCGCCACGTCATCGACGGCACATCCTTGGCCCTTTGCAGCAAAGGGCTTCGTGCATACTGCTGCCAGTCCACCCGACCAGTGCAAAGGAGACCGAGACATACTTGAATAAATGACTCGACAGCAACCCGTGAATTGTGAGGACAAGATTTTGCTTCAACTCTATATCGATCCGTCATGACAGCCTCGGAACACATCCTTGCTAGGGAGTGTGAGCTGCCAAGGTACTTCTGCGAAGCAGGAAGATGTGGAGATGAAGTCAGCAGAGGACCGAAGATCTCCTTCCTCGTGTCGGCACACATCTCACTCGCTGCGACGCTGCGTCTTGGGGCATCGCGGGGGGAGGACTCTGAGATGCAGCCCGTGGGCTTGGAAGAGCTTGACACGGGCTACTACAAGCTTATCGGGATAGTTTCACACAAAGGTCGAACTGCACGGAGCTTGGTCTCGGAATGACGCCGTTTGCATCGACCACTGAAATGCTTGTGCCGTTGGCATCCTGGTGCATGGGTTCAAGGCTGACGGAGGCCACTACGTGGGCTGGACCCTCCATAAGAAAGCGGATGGAAAGGACCTCAAGGTGCATCCCTTGCCATTGTGATGTCGTCGTGTGATGTGCAACAGTGCAGTCCAAAAGTGCCCTTTGTCGTTGAGCAGGATGACAAGTGGGTTCTCTTTGATGACGACGACGTTACCTTCGTAAATTGGAAGGACATGACAGGCTTGAGCACAGACCTGTGCGGGGGGAAAGCCGACACTCAAATTGTTTCGTGGTTGAACTCATTGCAGTCGATGTTGTATTTGTCGATTGCTTAACGTTTCCGAAGAGTCTGGTTTGCCAAGGCATACATCAACATCTACCAAAGGATAACAGTTCTTGCAGATCCTGGACAAGCTTTGGGCAGCGATGCTGGTGATAAGGGCGACAGCGGTTACTCAGCTCCGAAAGATGTGACGATGGAGGGATAAAGAGGAACCGGAGCTCCTGGAAACTTCGGGACGCCTGCGACCTCGAGTGGAGTCCGCACGTCACACACGGCTGTTTGTAGCTGTGTAGCCACACCTAGCAGGTCTGCGACTTCTTGCGAACGTACAGGCAAAGCAAGTAGACTTCGAAGCTATGACGGCGCGTTGCCGCGAAACTTGTGCAGAGAATCATCTTCTGAACGCTGTCTGGAGGTGTCGCAGCATGGTGCAATTGCGTTGTTTTTACAGTCAACTTTTGGCTCTCTGTGCAAAAAAGCCGATCCAACGATCCAATGCCTCCGGGCAAATGGCCACCTCTCGAGGCCAAGAAGGCGCGGTAGCCGAAATTTCTAGGAGACCAACTCGAGAGTCGCTGCATCGCTGCGTGCGCAGAGGCTCCATGGGAGCACCGACGTCCTCCCAAACAGGCCGCCAGCCGCCAGTTCCTGCCGTGTTGTCATGTGCTGTCGCGCTTCGGACTACGGCATTTCGCCCTGCAAGGTAGAGACAATGCCACCGGTTGACGAGGCAACTATTGCTCCACATGTGCCTTATCTGCCTTATCGCTTCCGCAGCTCAAGCAGATGCTGAGAGGCTAAAGAATGTCAAGACATTCTGGAGCTGTTCCGCCAAGGTCGCAAGGCAGAGTAGCCCACTCCACGACTGCACGATGTAGACTGTTGAGTGCAGCCGCTGCTTTGACAGGAAATGAGGTTCGAGGTTGACAAGGAAGCCGTTCCTGTCCAGCTTCCCGAAGTCCTACAGGCGCCTGCATCCTGCGCACCTGCTGATCTCGGATTATCTCCTGACAGACTTATTCCTTCGACAACATGGCTGACACACCCCTGGCTGAACTGCGCAGCAGCTTGAAGCCTGCATCCAAGCGTGCTTGCATTGTTCCCATGCCGAGCTCAATTTGAGCTTTGCCAGATAAGGTTTGATTCGAAGACTGACAAGGCCCCAGCCGTCGCAAAGGCTTGCCCAGCAAAGAATTGCTCTGTGAGCCTGTCCAGGTTGAGCGGTGTCATGTAAAGATGCTGTGCAACCAGGTAGATGGAAGCGTCGTGATGGTTGGAATCAAAGCCTATTCGGAGGACTGCTTCGAATCTGTGGCATTGGAACGTGTTACTTGTATTTAGGTTCTTGCTGGGGAGGTTGGTGGCTTGCTGCTCAGGATTGCAATTTGCAGAGCTTCGTTTTCCGTGAACCTATAGGGGAATTTCAATTTGCAGGACTGAGGCTTCGTTTTTGCGGCAATTTTGGGCAACCAGGGTGGACTTGCTTTTAGAAGGACTTGCTTTTTCAAGGTTTGGTGGAGCAGCTGTTTTGGAAAGGTTTGGTGGGAGTCAGGTTCTGCGGCAAGTTATTGGGGAATTTCGATGTGCGTGGCAAGCTATTGCATGAGCTGTTGGAGCATTGCGTGTTGCAGGGTCTTGTTCTGTTTGAGGCTATTCGGGAATCGCAACTTGCAGGATCCTGTTCTGCAGAAACTATAGCAAGGATTCATCTGGGTACTCCAAAGGTTTGGCAACTATGAAGCAGTTGCGTTCTTGATAGCATGACGGGTATAGTACCGACTGCCTTTTGAACCCACACCCTCGCCAGTCGATTACGTGTTTTTGAACCCGCCGCCTCACTAGGACATGGTGGTAGAACAGCTTTCTTAAACCCGCCGACGGAACACGCAGAACCGATGCTACCCAAGACCTTGCGTCCGAACCTGCCCGGAACCTGAAGCAGCCGGAAACACGAACCCGCCCCGCAACTTGCCTCGCAACCCACCCCCCCCCCCCCAATCTGCCCCAGCAAAGCTCTTGCTGTTGGGCAAAATCATTCCTAAAATCATGCCTTCTGTGGTGCAGGGTCCAGGTCTGATCTCGGTGCTTCCGGTATTGGATCCAACGCAGGCACTTGCAACACTGCTTTCGTTGTGTCTCCTGCTGCCAAACATTCGCATTACTTGCAGGTCCGCAGCGGTGTAAAGATTTCCGACTGTGAGTTTCTTCGTGAGGCTCAGCTCATGCAGCAAGCCGGTTCTCTGATGATGCTTGTGAAGGGTCCCGTTCACGACCGTTTTGTACCGGGCTAGCGTCTCGTTCGGGAGTCATAATTTACGATCGCATGTCGTATGTTGAAAGCGAAGTGCACTTCGAGCCAAGTGAGCCAAGTTTCCATCCGACGCAATACCGCCCATGTGCTGCTCGTGCTGTGACCGCGACAATGCTCCAGCTTGAGTGTGTGGTCAAGCTTTTTTTGTCTTGTGGCACCGCCGGATATGGCGGACATTTTCTGACAGTGTGCCGGGCGAACAGGCTCTCCAGATCCACCTTAAACCATGGGTTTACATCTCCAAGTTTGCAAGTGGGCCGGTGTGTGTATGTCGGCGTGTGTCTGTGTGTGTCAACTGTGACCAAGAGTGTGGCGAAGCTAGTTCGCCTCGGGGAGTACCTGCAGTTGCACTGCTTGGGGCGAAGCACACTGCTGTGTATTGCTCCTTCGAGTAGAGATTCTAGACGGAGTTGAGCCTCAGACGCTTTGACCTGCGCCCCAGACCACTGGATGTTCTCATGATGCCGGAGTACAGTGTAGCTGGTCGAGCAGATGACATGGCTGTCATCGTACCGTGCGTGTAGTTCTTTACAGGATGGAACCATGTGTTTGTTTGAAGTTTGGACATTTGTTTAGTGTTTGGCAGCGGGCACCATGCATTCAGCATTCTTTCATCGCTCACGGTAGCTCGAAGGCCTGCACTAATCTCACGAATGACCAGGGGCCCTGTTGACAGCGAACATCTTGATCTCTACCTGGCCTTCTGCCGCTACTACTTGGTCCTCGGGTCACCATGGAGCGGAGGTGCTTAAGTGGTGCTGTTTCCGTTTCGAGAGATGGTTGAAGCACACTGGTTTTGCCCAGGTCCACCAGCCAAAGGTACGACATGTCAGGGACGAACCGAAGAAGATCACTCGTGGGAATGCCTGTCTGCAAGAGCACGCGAGCGAATCCTGCTCGAAAAAGTAAACTGTTGCCATCCCACCATTTGAACTGCACTTTGCCTCTCTTCACGTCGGGGTCCTGAGCACATGGCACGAGATGGCGGCACTGACGGGCTTGTTCGTTCTGGCTTGCCAGCTTCAGTGCATGTGCTGTGCGTCTTGGGTAAGTCTGAGGTCGAAAGCCGGGAGTACTTGTGTATGCAGATGCACGTGGAAACTGTCATGCAGCCAGCGCTAATCTCTGCAATCAATGGTGCTTTGCCTGCAGACCGAGTACCTCAGCGCGCTGTGCCGTCAGTTTCAACAGAGACGGGATGGTGTAGTTTGGCCTCGTCTCCGGCATGGCGCGCTGGAGACTTCGGATGGAAGACTTTGGGCGGCGGCAGGAACGGCATAGACTGCAGTCGAGACACACATGCAGAGCAGAAGCTTTGCAGGAGGGCGGCAACCGGACGAGCGAAGCCTGGCACCAACCACGCTGGGCCTCGAAGGCCTCGTCGCTCTCAAAAGGCGCCCCAGCTGCGCGCTCCGCCTCGTCCCTGTCCGAGTCAGGGCTGCCTTCGCCTTCGCTGCAGGGACGAGCGAGGAGGAGCGGCCTCCGAGCAGCGGCGGCTCGACCCGCTGCCCGTCCTCCGCACGGGGAAGGCAGTCGCCGGCTCCCAGCGTCGGAGCCTCGGAAGCCCATCTCGACCGCGACCGCCCCCCCTCCTCGCCGCTCGGCTGCCTCGGCTCAGGTGGAGACCAGGGCACCCTCCCCGAGCAGCCCAAGAACCTGTTGGGCCCGGTGCTCTGAGTCGCTCGCTCGTGTTATGCAGAACTGCCTGCGGTCCAAGGCCCAGCCAGCTCCGCCAAGCTTGAGAGCAAGCAGGGGCGCCCAGACGCTGGGGTCCAAGTGCAGCGCAACGGCCGCGGAAGCGGAACGAGGCAGTGACACCTGGGCTACACGTGTTGACTCAAAGCAAAGAGGCTCGCTCATGGCCCCTCGGAAGGGTTGACGCACATGAGATGTTCTCTTGGCACGTGACGGCCAGCTCTCTTTCTCTCAACACAGGGTCATTGGGGTTATTTGAGGTTCAGCCTGTCCCGATGCTACGAGAAGAAAAACGGTCGTGAGGGGTGAATCACAGATACACCGTGGTTGAACACGGATTTTGCTGCTTGTGCAACTGTGAACATGTTAATAGCGTTAACATCTTGATAAGACCAATCCTCGAGAAATCTCACTCTGACTGGCATCCGCAGCTTTGCCTGCACTCGGTGCCAGGACAGGAAAAAGACTTTCCCGCGACCTACAGCATCAAGCCTGGAGACCTTGTAGGCCCCGGCCCCGGAACATCAAAGAGATTCCAGTCTTCCAAGGCTCATGTGCAGTCACGTGAGGATCTCTGCTTCCAGACTATGAGCTTTGGGTGACTTTGCATGGTGGGAATGGCCGCTGGCAGCAGGACTGGCCAGAAACTGCCACTGCCGAGCGAGTTGAAGCTCACTCCACGGGAGGCCCGCGCTCAGAATCAATGGGCGCAGATGCTGGTTGAGCACGAGGCAGGATGAGTATGCCGAAACCAGTAAATCCTGCAGAGTCATGCTGCAGAGCAGCTAGAGGCAGCTATGGCCGCGAAAAAGCTGGAGACAGAGCGCCAGCGCCTGCGCCGTGCAGAGGTGTGGATAATTCAACGACGGCTTGTCTTGGGAGAGCAGGCCTTGCGGTGCACTGGTGCGTCTGCCATGGCCGCAGGTCGCGCGAATACGGCGTGCTGAAGAGGAGGAGCTCCGACGACGCGTGGAGGAGGTCGCAGCCCCGCGCCAAGCCTCGTGGTTCTCATTTCCCTGCGGAGCTGAGGCAGAACACGACAAGCGACGAAGAAAGGAAGAAGAGCTCCGATTGCAGATGCAGCGAGAGGCAGGCGAGTGCAAAAACCCTAAGATGGGCTGGGCGGCGGGGAGCCAGGGGAGCCTGAAGCAGCTGGCTTTCAGGAGGAGGCTCGCCGGGCGAAGCTGGAAGAAGAGCGCCTTCTGGAGCTGATGCAGCGACTTGGAGAATGAAAATGGCAGAAACATCACAAGGAGCGATCATGAGCGATCCGAGAGCCAGGCCGCGGAAGTGCCAGAAGTGCGAAGGTTCTGGCCGCTGCGCCAACTGCCAGGCTTGAAAGCTGTCCCCCTTCGTCGTTTTTTTGACTCCTGTCAAGCACGATAAACGCCGTCAGCAACCGGTTGCAGCTTGACGAACCGGATGTAACCGTGGACCCGAAAGAGCACAGGAAAGGAGGGGAGAGAGGGAGGGAGAGAGTGCGTCCTCATGCCTGGTGAAAGAAACAGAGCCAACAGACCAAAACGTGCGCGTTCGCGGGCAGAAGGGTTTGGTGCCCGTCTCAAGCGCACAACCCGAATGAGGATCGTACCCGATTCTTTTGAATGCGCAAGAAATGGATGGAACTGGCCTTGGAAACAATTCAATCTCCACGCACGCGGTCTTGCCGAGTATGACAGCGTCGCAACAAGGCGCGAGCAAACGCCGAGAGGAAACCTCCAACCTGTGACCCGTGGCAGTAGATTCAGGAGGTGTTACTGACCTTGACGAGGGAAAGAACAGAAAGCCAAAGAGAAACAACGAAGTCACCCGTACGCCCTACGCTACCTGAAGGCAATGCAAACTGGGGAAGTGGAGAGGCCATCCTGCAACAAGGTATTTTTGAAGCAAGTCTTCAAGCAAGAGAGCGGCCATGGGAAGTAAGAAAAGCCAAGAACCCCGACACACAAAAAGTCAACCCTACCCGACAAGAAGGCACAGAAAACCCAGGTTGGCGTAAAACGGCCATACATCTGACCTGATACTGAAGCGATGGATTGTGGGTTGAGCAGGGAGGGCGTGTCTCCTGCGAGCAGGCCCACAAGCCCAACACAGATATTAAGTCATTAAGAAGAGGAACGAACCAGAACCACGCCCCGAGGAAAGAGCGGAGCATCGTATTATCTGCCACAGGCGCTTGCCCGGAGCTTCCTCTACCAAAGCCCACTCCTGAATTACTCGGCCGCATCACTCTGAAAAGAGCGCCTGACAGAGCAGTAGCTCCTTCGATAAGTCGCCGAGCCCCGACGGAGCTGAACATGTTGAACCTGTTTGTCTCTTGGAATACGAGCCTTGCTCGACCATCGCCGTAAATTCAGCCGTGTTGTTATTGGTATGCGAGTCGGCACCAACCCAACGGCGACCGTATTGAGAGATACACACCGCGCCAACGAGTCCCACTTGCGGGAGAAGAGATTGCGAGTGCATGCCCCGAATAGCCTTCTGCAAACTGGTGTCTATGGGACAGGGAGAGGGCTCCGTGGACGTGCTTTTCCTCGCGCCGTCGGTGGGTTCCAGGCATTTCAAGAAGGGAACGCCGTTAGCGGTAGCCGCGGTGGGGTCTTTGGTGTCAGGCCGATGCCCATCTTGCAGGGCCGTCGCCCCCGAGGCTGCAGGCGACCTCCCAGCGCCCCAGCGCCCCAGCGCCCCAACTTCTAGCTGTCCCTTGGCAGAGGCTCTGCGGTGGAGCCGGCGACGGCGCCCTCCTCCGGGACTTCGTTGCGGGGAGCGGCAGATGTGACATCTGCAAGGGCGAGCGCTTCATCAAGCCACCCCCAGGCAGAGCCCTTCCCGAGTCTGCGATGACGGTGGCTGCGCTGGACACTGACAGGTGGCTTCAAGACGCCTGCCAAAGCAGAAGCGACACCCAGGAGGACCTCGCGAGAATACGAGGCAGGTAGCAAAGGGCGCAGAGCACTCTGCCTTGACCTAGATGCGAGGCCTTGAATGGGTCCATGCCGGATGCTAGCGCCTTACCAGACTGACCTCGCGGAGTGCGGCAGCTGCAGAATTTTCGCCCCTCAAGTCCAGGCCTCTTGCCTGCTTGCTTAAAGCAAACAGGCAGGATGCCAACGCACAAACTCTGCATACGTGCCATGTTCTATATACTCTTCCAGCGATGTGCATTCACAATGCAAGCAGTTGGCCAGAAAGACTGGCCTGTAAGAAGCATGGCAGAAGTCGGAGGCCCGGAAGGCTATATAGGTCATGGATCACGTGATATTTTAATTAGACTTGAATCTACGCCTGCTCAGGCTGCATGCTTTTCCAGCAGGTTTCATCTCACGTTTCTCAAGTTGCAGGATGTTGCTGGTTTGGAGAATCCACCTGCAACGTCGCCTCGCTCCCGTTTACGCCATCTCTGGCTTTGCCGCTTTAAAGAGCGACGAGGACGCGGCCCTGGCACTGAGTGCTCCGGCTGAGCGGGGACGCAGCAGCGGAGCTTCCACGCACGCCCAGCGCATCGCAGCGACGCCATGGAAAGGGACACAGTGAAGTTTCACGCAGTGCTTCAATTCATTACACAGATGTTTGATCTCCCGCTGCTGAAAGCGGTCAGACCTGCCATGCTGCAGCACCTTTGCTGTCTCGCGCAGGCAGGATACATGACTTTGTTGCGGCTGGTGTCACCTGTACTGTAGTCGTGCATCGAAAGATCCGTATGCGCGAGGTATGGTTGGGCCTTGCAGTGCTGGAAAGCCCTGCGCCTCACAGGAATGCAAGACGCGCTGAGAGGCCCTGCGTCCAGGCCTTTGCCCAGGAGGCCGGATCATGGGCCTCGGGCCTCGCCTTGGGGGGCGTCTCGGAGCTCTGGGACTCTGGGGCAGAGTGCCAGGCCGGGCCTGGATTCCCGCAGGATGACTGGCAAGGCCATGCAAGGCCAAGCGGCCGGACAGTGGACTTTTCCCAACTCGAAACGTTCGCGAGGCTTCCTGGACCGGGCTTCCCTTGGCCGGCAGTCGTGTGTAGTGCTCTGCGGAGCGCGACCTGGCAATGCTGCTCGACTTTGTCAAGTCGGGATTTGAGTGGACTGCACATACATTGCTAGAGGAATGAGAAGAGCTTTTGAGCTCGATGAGTTTTGATTTGGCATCTCGGCATATGCCGACTGTGGGCGTGTTCTGGCCCTGGCAGCTATCGTACACGGAGAAAGTTCGTCGGCATAAATGATGAGGGTCCCAGAGTCAGGAGTCTGCTGCCTCCCTGCTTCGGGTGCTCAGGTCGGATCCACACTGCGAGTCTGCGCACTTCTGGGTTTGCCTTTTCTCGTGGTCGTAGGCCTGTCGCGAGACAAATGCAAAAAGGCCAGACCTTGCGGCCTTGTACTTGTGGTTTCTTCCTCCTCGGTTTGTCTCTGGCTCGCAGGCCGTTGAGCTGTCACAACTCGGAGTGGATCCAGGCAGCTCGGCGACGCAACTGCCTTGAGACGATCGTCACAGGGTGCGCGCGCTCTCGAGGTGTTTCGCTGGTGAAGCCGCCGCTACACTTGGAAGTCCACGAGGTCTCCGCGAATGCGACTGCGAGCGCGGATGGCAGACACGGCAGACGCCCAGAGCCCCGAGAGAGGTTCTGCGAGGACTTCGGGCTGCCGGACTAAGCCTCCTCGGCCTGACGGCTCACAGCCGCGGCCACAGTCTTGCGGCCCTGCGTTTCGTTTTGTCGGTCTTGTGGGGAAGCGGAGCATTGTTCGAAAGAAGTCTACAGATTATCTTGTGATCATGGTTACGAGCGGCGTATATTCCCAGCCACGCTTCGCTCGACCTTTGACGGGCTCACCAGCCAAGTCCTCATACAGAGTCGAGGATCATCGCCGATCCGCTTCAATATTGACTGCCTTCTGTAGCATGGCCTGGTTGGTTTGGGTCTAGAAGGTTCTATTCTTGAGGTGCAGCATGCATCGTTCCGAAGCCCTGGTTTAAGCCGTGTCTTCCACGGGAGACCAGCTCATCAGCTTCTTCTCCCACCCTGCCCACCCTATTCTTCTACGACGGGAGTGTGGCTGTGCTCGCGGTAGCTGTCGCTGCTTCGAGCCCACTGAGTTTACGCCGGAGTATCACCCAGATACCGCGTGACCCGTGGGTTGCGGGTTTCCTCCTGTCGGGACTCGCGTTCGATGATGAGAATCGTTTTGCATCTTACATGCAAACGTTTGGCGTCGATTCTTTCCAATGTACACAATAGTGTATCATTGTGGCGACACAGTTTCGTGCTCCATTCGCCGTAGAAAAAGATTCGCTTGCATGCGCTGTGCCGTAATGAATCTGGCTACTCTTTTTCGGCGAACTCAGCACTGCCGGACTTCGCGCTGTCTGTCCTGGGAATACGCACGGCCTTAGGAGCCACCTCGGGGCGCAAACGCGTTTCCGACGTATGGTCAGGATACCTCGAAAAAGTTCACAGTCGGACGAGTTCACAGTGTTTCATGTGAACTGTTCCGGAAGTCCAG
Source organism: Symbiodinium sp. CCMP2592 (assembly GCA_905221615.1). Taxonomy (NCBI): domain Eukaryota; class Dinophyceae; order Suessiales; family Symbiodiniaceae; genus Symbiodinium; species Symbiodinium sp. CCMP2592. The sequence continues at coordinate 115,262 of CAJNDT010000255.1, read as the reverse complement.
TTTATCCGTTTGCAATACAGGGTAAAGGATGCAGTCGATGCATGGCTTAGGTGCAGGAGGCGAAGCCAAGCCTATATGGAATTTGAGATTAACATGCCCAGGCGCTGAAGATGTGTCAGACATGTGCAGTTTGCTGCAACCTTGCACGCTCTGACAGGTGTGGCCTTTGTTTTCGGCCGAGAACATGACGGAATTCCACCGGATGCAGAGATGTTGCTGGATGAGGCCGCTTGGAGGCTAGCGGCGAGGATGCAGGCTGCCTTTTAGTGGTCTGTTTGTGCAAGGCTGCCACAATTCCCATGGTCGTTGACGGCGAGAAGGTCCACTGCCTAGTAAACGACGCTCGAATGGAGGTGTATGCAACTTGAAGTCGGCTGCGCAGGGAAGCCTCAACGTGTCCCATGCGGCCGCGCTTGTTTTGTATGAACGGCGGAGGCAGCTAGCGATTGAAAAGGAATGCTCCAGACGTTGCATCAAGGACTCGCGTCACTGGCTTCAGAAGGTAGGGAAGGGTGGTGGCCAGGAAATTTAGTTGCAAGTAGCAAGTAGTCATCTGTTAACCCCCCAACCCGGTTCAAATTGTTCCACGGGGTGCCGACGTTGTGCGTTAATGTCCCTTTTCTTTTTAGTGGCAGCGTGATTGAAGGCAGAAGGCAGGCATTGCCCAGGATTCCTCACGGTGAAGAGCATGTGGATGGGACGGTGGAACTTGACAGTTTCAAGAAGTGATGCCTGACATGTGCATTGATGGTTGGCGAGCAACCACGGGAGTTTTGCCGGCACCCCATGACGACGACGCTTCGGTGGTTTGCTGCAGGTGATAGTCAGCACTGACAGGACAGGTAGACCTCACTACAGATGAGACCGGTCTGCTTTGGTGTATGGGGAACCGTACTTCGAAAGAGATCGTGACAATATTTTAGTTTTTTCCATCAGTATCCTTCATTGACAGGGCCAACTATGTCTGCTATCGTGGTAGCATCAGGCTCAGTAGGGTGCAGTGCGATGAGCTGGAACATGCAACGTATACTTCGGCAGTTTGTAATGCCCATGAAATCAGTCATCAGATGCATCACTGCAGCACATGAACTAAAATACTAAAAGCACCAGACTTCGAGCATGTATTTCCTGTGACTCGTAGCCTGCCGCTGTCTTGGAAGACCCAATGTCTCAAGCCTCATCCGAAAGAAGGGATCCCTTGGCGATGTGGTAGACCACACAGCTCTAGTTTCGCGAGAGACTAAGAAAAACCTTGCTGCGGCCCTAGACCGGCATGCCGCCGAAGAAAAAGGCCGCAGATGCAGCTGGAGGCCAATTCATACACGACTCCAAGCCTGACATGTCATGGTCCGGTCGACAGCCGGTAGAGGTGCTGAACTGGTCATTGGGGCTGAATTTGTCGGCTGTGCGTGAGGCTCACCGCTTAAGAAAGCAAAGACGGGGAAAGCGGCGGTCTGGGAGTGGAAGGCCGTGCCCTCTGCGAACTGGAAGTCTGATCAATCTCGGTATTGATCGCTGCCGATAGGATGGCAGCTCCTGGAAAGCCTATGCGGATGAGGACGATGGCGCAGCAGCTTACTTGCTCACACCTGCCCGTTTTTAAATGCCAGCAGTCTGTGCGAAACTTGGCCAACGTTGGCACATGTCACAGCAAAAAAGCAGGCGTGCCACCTCGTGAACCCCTGAACCTCTACTTCTACCATGCAGGGCCCTCTTCCATCGGCCCTGGCACTTCGTGGGGCGTGTGTCTGCGTGTGTCAGTGTGTGTTTTTCTGCCGCCTCGGCTGCAGGATTCACAACTGTCCGGATCCCGGAGCCTGGGTTGAGCTTGGCACAATGAGACTGTTTGCACACGTCCCGCAGCTGTTGACTCAGAAAAAGCACGGCCACAAAGCAGCCATACGAAACAGCTTCACCACGATCTAAGGGCTTGTTTGTGTTTGTACTGGTTTCATCATTGGCCACGATGCAGCAGAACGCTTTTGCTTCTTATGTTGTGGCAACAGTGAGGTGTCCTGAGACCTTGACTGCGTGAGACAGTAGTAATTCTATTTTGGATCGCCGATGGCATAGCTCTCATCTCCACGAGCACGTGATGACCGTGCTAGGAAAATCGCAGATCGCAGACAGCGGCAGCCTGCAGCCTAAGGCCTTTAGCCCTGCTCGTGTGAAGGACATTGGCGGCCACAAGCGCGCTGTCCGAGTGACCACGTGCTACAGCAGAAGATTACCGGCTCTGGCTTCATGGGCCTCTGGGTCAAGGACGGGTTTGGTGACACATTGGTGGCAAGAGCACCCGGCAGGCGTCAGGTTCCACGTCTGCGAGTCTCAAAACGGGGTGCTATGCAGCACACAGAACCTGGAGATATGCCAGTGATTGAAAACAACAAAACACATCGGAAGAGTGACACACGGAGAGAGTATCGCATATTTGCCAAAGGCAAAAAGAGCTCGCTGGATGCGAATTCAGGGGAGCCAGCGAAAGCAGAGCATGGGGGTGCTGTGTATCATCGCCATTCGACTGTGCAGGAGTGCAGCCGGTGTCAGCAGGCCGACTCCGGAGCCATAGCTTGGTTGCACCGCTTTCGATAAATTCGGGTGCTCTTCTCATCGTCGCTAAACCTTGGACAGGCATTGTCTCGTGGCATGACTCGCTACAGCTGCAAGAGGCCACGTCAGTTTTTGTGAGGTGTGGGTTTTGTGCTCGTTTGCTGTTTCTGTGTTTCTCCAAGTCCGAATAAACAAAACAACCTGACCATGCTCTCTCATGCTCTCGCTCTCGCTCACTCTTTCTTTCTCTCTGTCAGTCTCTGGCCAACTCCCTCCCTTCCTCCCCTCCCGTCCCTCCCCTCCTTCTCCGTGCCTGCCTGGGGTGTTTGCCGTAACGGGAAACGGTTTGTCCATAACCGCACCTGGTAACAGGAATCAGCCCAAGGCCCATGACAGGAACCACGCGTTTCCCGTAACACGTTGAGAGCCACAGCTGGTAACAGGAACCGCGTGGATCCTCCGGTCCGATCCTGACTGTTGCATCGGCTCCTAATTTCAGGGACCGCTTCTCGGTCCTTGAGTTCTAGGGGTTCAGACCTCCGATTCAAGCATGTCTACCGTCTACCCGTCAATCTTGTCGAAAGCTAGACATTCCACCAATTTACTCGGGCGAACTTTGGAATAACGATGTTTTGATTTGCTCTGTGGACAGAAGGAACATATACGGAGTCTAGAGTTTAGAGCTTTTTCCTGTAGACACTGGGGACATGCATATAGGTTTATGTATCGTTTTTAAATCATTTGGGTAGGGTTGGTGTTTATCACGTACGCATCACTTTGTATCGTGTCCGAATCTGCTTCTGGGTGCTTACCATTATCATTGTTTGGCCCGATGCCGAATTTCAGATCGACATCAACTTCAGGCGAAGTGTCAAATCCATTGCCGGCTTATCGAATCTTGTCAAGCCCCGCTAGTTAGTTGTGTATGGGGCAAGGCGAACAAACACAAATCGTGCAGATACTGGCCTGAGGCCCCAAACCGTGGCCATTCCCAGAATGATGAAGATATGACACCCCGAACCCCCAGCCAAGGCTCAACATCGCTACAGAGACGGAGACCATGCATTGTGATTCCGTGCTCTTCTGGCCCACTAGACTTCAGAGATTTTTTGGCCTGTCCAGATTGGAAACCAGCCCATAAGTCTGTTACCATGTGTGTATCGTTTTCGTATCATTTCGGTGTGTGGTTTATTTGTCATTTTGTTATCATGTTCATTATGTTATCATTTGTTTATCAGCACTGTCTATGCCCTCCTCGATCAGTGGCTTGTGGGTGGGATGAGCGGGGCAAGGGATGCACGGGCGACTGTCCTTCCGGACCAGAGACACAACGAACACGCCGCATCCGAATCCACGAGCCTCACAAGCAGCCACGAGCCCTGCCGCATCCTCTTTCGCAGGGGCCGGGGGGCAGGGCCGGGGGGCCGGGGTTGGCGCGGGCACGGGGCCCGGTCCGCAATAACTTCCAAAACAGTAAAGATTGCACTTTGCTGGAATGTCATCATGGTATCACCGTTTTCATTATTTATTCATAGTTCTTATCATTTGTTCATGATTTGTTATGATTTTTCGTCATTTATGTAACTTTTCTGTCTCATTTTCTTATCGTTCCAAATTCGGTGCCTCGTTTCTTCATCATTTGTTCATCGTTCCGGATACTGAGCATCGATTTTTAGCATGTCTTTGTCGTTTCGGATTCAAAGATCAGAGTTCTGCTGAACCTCACCTTGACCCCAACTACCTGCATTTTCGAAATCAAAATAAGCTCAACCCCAACCAACCCAATTTCCTTTTCTGAGCTTATCCGGATTAGGGTTTAGGGTTTCGGGGTTCAGGGGCTTTCACCTTCCTGACAAACCAAAATGCACACATGAAGACAAATGAAAGTATCTGCAACCAGTTCAATTTTTCATGAACCACTCTGAACCTGTGAAACTACAGCAGAATGGTCTTACGACTATGTGTCCCGATGCATCGATAGTCTCAGTCTTCTCTACTTGAGGTCTGCCTGTGGGAGACCGGTTTTCGGTTTTCGATTTCGCGAGCATATGCCAACATAAAAGCCTCCTGCCCGCGCCTTGCTGGTTTCCGTTGCCAGTTTCCGTGCCGGTAGTGTTCCTGTTGCGCCAAAATCAAGACTTGCGCTCCAAGCTTTCAGCACGGCACAGCACCCCTTGTAGGTGCGGCTATCATCTCTGTCAGTCCTGCTGCTCTATGCGGACGGTGGAGATGCTTGACGAGGACACTGACACGTTGGGGCCTCGGGCCGGGACGTGCCTCGCTTTCCTCTCACAGGAGATTACGCTGTCCATCTATCGACCTTCACAAGATCTGTTTCCAGGCGCGTGACTGGAGACAGGCTCTTCTCAGACCCTGTTGACATTGCTGGCATTCGCTAGGATTGCAGCTTCAAGAGGAGGATGTGCTGCAGGTTCAGCATGCACGTGATGCTCGTGCCATGGAAAGGACAGTCCAGTTTCAATCGGCCAGGTCCGGCTCAAGGCTGGATCTACTGTCCGCACCCTCAAGGAGATCGTCAGCCATCGTTCACGAGTTTCGAATCTGCGAGAAGGGCTTCCGGACAATTTTGCCGACAGACAAGGGGAACAACCCCAAAGAGAATGTCACAAATGCTTCTGAGTTCGCCCCAAATCTTTCTGGGGTACCATATCCAACCGGGCTTCATTTGGAGAAGAGGTAAAGGCTCATGGAGCACACACAGCTCTTTTTGTGAAGATGCCGTCCATCTCGCAAGCGAAATGCTAGATGAGCATCGAAGCTCACCAGATGTAGATCGAGTGCACGCTTCTGACATGGTTCGTGAGAAGGTCATCGACACAAAGATGAGCGCATGCCCCAGGAAACGGAGTGCCACGCCAAAGCCATCCGAGCAGCGGTGGCTTGTCTATGCTTGTCTTCTTCCCGCACTCTAAGATGCATTGTTTCCACTAGACGGATTCCCAAATGAGAGCGGAGTGCATCTTCTTCGCACAACAAGGGCGCAGTGCTTGGAACTTGCCTGCATCGGAGCGTTCGGAGAGACGGTGAGAGTGCGATGCTGGAGATCCTCGGACAGGGCATGCACCATGCGTCAAACACGACGTGCGACTTTGGCAGGAGAAGCTGTGCGATCTGTACGGCATGCCAGTTGCCATGCAGGTCATCGAAACGGAGGTGCAGATGTAGTCGATCCATGGTGTTTCCAGGCCATAAAGCGCGACATAGATGCTGCAGCCGTGCAGAATGAGGACTGCGGCTCTCTTCGGCATTCCCTCAGTCAGCTGTTTGTTTCTTTTTTGGACCGGGCAGGATCAGGTTGCCTGTGAAGATGGCGATGTTCTTTATCTAGGCATGTCGGGCGATGGCAAAGAGTATGTGGGACAAACCATGAGTTTTCCCGAACTGCAGAAAGTCGCTGGACCCCTGGAGGCAACCCTTTCGAGTCTCTCTCCTTCTCTGCAAACGGGGAAGGCAAGGGCGTGAACGTGCCGACAGTTGAAAACACGTGATCCTGCCGTCAGATCATTTGAGCGGGCTTCTCTCGATCTCCGAGGCGAGGTCCGAAGTGCACTCTGCACTCCTAGTGCACTCCTGGAGCCCTTTTTTCTTGAGGCTGTGACGGGCCTGCTGGCCGATGCAGAAAGTCGCGCACAGGACAGGTCTCAGGCACCAGTTTCAATGCGAAAGCCCTTGTGGAATACTTCCGTGAGGAGCACGCCATGAAGGAGATTACGCTGACGCTCGGAAGAGTTTCAGAGCTCCAGAGATGTGTGCTGAGCGTTCGTCACTCGAGGAATGTCGTCATGCCACGCCTGGAGAAGGCAAGCATGGCGTAGGAATCGCAGGCTGGGAGAACGCTGCGCGACTTTTGACTGATCCAGGCTAATACGGCAAAGGCATTACCCGAGCAGAGATGTCAAGTGGTTGTTGTGGACACGGACTCAGCAGCAGGCATGTTGGAGCCTTCTTGACATTGAAGTTGTGCACCATCGATCCGCGTTCTTTCCAAGGTGTCTGCAAGAATGGCAGAAGTAAAAGAGATGGTCAGATCCACAGGGGAAGACTCAACTGAAACTTCAACAATCATGCAGACTCTCGCACGCCGTGAAGGCTGTTGTGGAACTCGACGCCGAGCAGGAGAAGCAACGAGAGACGTTCAGAGCTCTCAGCTATCCCAGCGACAGTCCTGGAAACAGGACGAACGAGAGCTCGAATTTGCTGGGCAAACAGTGCCGGCTTGCGGCTTATTGGAGCCACTTGGCTTTTCCACGCTTCGAGGAATGCTTGCAGAGGCCGGAGCCACAGTCCAGATGATGAACCTCGCCGACGGAGATACCCTACGTCTGGTTCCCGCATGAGACAGAGGCACGGTGATAAAGCGCACCGCAGCCTCAAATCTTTTGGTATTTACTCCCTTAAGTTCATATCCACATGATTGCACCAGCTGCACTGCTAGGTGGTTTGGTGCGAACTTTCCCTGTGCGTCCCCAGCTGAACAGGCGGAGAGTAAGTCTGAGAAGTTGGGCCATGTACATAGTCAAGTCTAGCTAGCCTAGACGCCTTGTAGCCAAAGCGCTGCAGAAAGACCTAGCCACGCAGCTGCACCATCTTGCGGCGACAAACAGGTAGCAATGCGGTAGCAAGACTGTACTGGGCACATCTGGGCACCCTGACGTCCGGCCATTGGATTCCGTTGGCTTGGCCAGGGGGGTTGGAACCGTGTGGTTAAAAGGGCTTTGGAAGTTGTGTAGGGTTCAGGTCCGCAGGTTCGTGCAGTTTTGCATTTGCGGGTTTTGATGTTTCTGCTGACCGCTTGCCGTTCTTTTGACCGCTTGCCGTTCTTTTGACCGCTGGCTTTTCAGCCGTTTGCTGAGTGAATTTCTATGGCTCCGGGCCAAAGGTGATGGTTGGGGGAAGTCCAACATGGGTGGTGTCGTGTCTCTGTTTGTGTGTGTGCGTGTGCAAAAACCTGGAAGAAATATGAACATTTCCATTGCTGATGAGGGTACAGCACCTCAAACATTCCAGTTTGGAGGCTCCCCAGTCCGAAACCTTGATCCACATCCAGAGAAGAACAACACACAAGAATTTGGCGGGCTGTCCAAATTCACAGAGCGGGCAAGCTCGCTGTGTTGGAGATCGCGAGAAATGGACCATGGAAGCGCCAGAAGCCAAAAACGAGAGCAAACCTTAGGACATGGCGACAAGATGCTAAAAGGCATGGCGGAAGTGTGACACTGAGCGCTGTTCAATCATCAACGGGACAACGTCAGGCGCCAGACCTCGAACAAACAGCTTCTCGCAGTTCGCAGCTTGCAGTGCCAATCGACTTTGAGTCGCATCTGCTCAACCCATGCAGCTTTATGCTATTTTATGCTTGTCAGCCAACCACCGAGGTTGGAGCATCTCTACGCCACCGTCGGCGCTAAGGGCAAGGTTTCGCCTTTGTGGCATTCTGGTATAGGATGGTAAGGGGCGCACCAATGCAGGTTGTGACGACAGATTTTTCTTTCAACAAAGAGTACCAGACGAAGTATGAGCTCAACTTCGCGAAAATGATGCAGAGTCTTTGACGAGTTGGACTGGCTGCATCACCTGCACATGTTCTGGTGCCAGCTTCTTCGCCGAGGACCAATACGGAAAGCAAGAAGTCGCGGACAGTGCGAAGAACAGGCGGCACACCGTCATTCTGAGGCTTCCTAAGATCCCACACGAGTGCCCTTTCTCCCCCTGTGTCCCTTCCCGTCGTGCAGAAGCTCCGAGAAGCCGCAGGCGGTGAAGCAGTTGCTGTGGTGAAGAAAGCCGCTTCGCCCTAAGTCCTGCGCAGCGCTGACTTTGTTTCCTGTCGCAGTGCGTTTGGTGCACGTTGGTGCATCTTGCGGTTCAGGTCTGGGAATGGTGGTCCGATGAAGACGAGTGGGAGGCTTTCCAAGAAGTCGATGCTCAGCTCCTAGAGAAGGCCAGGCACGGCGTCCCTGATGCATCTCGCATCACACATCTGCGCTTCTCAATACCTGCGCACTCTAGGCATACCTTGCAGCAGAGACGCCCTTCTCCACCAAAAAGCTGAGTATGTGCCCTACGGATTCTTGAATCAAGAAAGGATCCTGTCTTTATGAGCTCTTCAGGCTGGAACGAAGGATATGACAGCCTCTACATTTTCGACTTCACTGTGATGACACAGGCCCCGGCGGGGAAGGGGAGTCACTTGTGTCTTTTTCTTCTGGGTCACTTGTGTCTTTTTTTGGGCTCGCTCCTGTCTGTTTGTTGTCTGGAAGCAACAGTCTCGAACGAGAGGCCCTTGGTAGGACCTGACATAGGAGACGACACAGGAGACCCTCGGCTAAACATAGACATATACATCTGCATCTACATATATGTACATGTACATATACAGATACGTAGACATACACCTATACCTTTACCTTTACGTTTATCTTTACCTATACATGTACCTATACCTATACCTATACCCATACCTATGCATATACATCTGCATGTTCACGTACATGTACATGTAGTAAACCCAGACCGAAACCCGAAAATGAGAAGGCCTGATCCCCAAAAGGAGTAACTATAGTATCCTTAGGAATCATTTTTTATCTTTGTGTATATAAAACCACAGAGAATATTGAAATTTGCATCATTGTTATGGTTCTAAGGGGGGTATAGGTGAAGGGGCCCGAAACCCTAAAAGGAGTAAACCCAGGCCGAAGCCTTAAAACGAGAATGAAAGAAGACCCAAGCCGAAACCTAAACGGAGTAAAACCGACCCCGAAACCCTAAAAGAACTGAAAGGCAAACGTGAAAGAAACCGACACACTAAAAGGACTAAACCCAGGCCGAAGCCCCAAAAGGAGTAAACCCAGACTGAAACCCTGATGAAAGAAGGCCCAAAGCGAACAATGAGTACACCGACCCCGATACCCGAAAAGAAGTGAAAGGCAAACTTGACAGAAACCCTAAAAACGATCAAACCCCGGCCGAAGCCTTAAAAAGAGTATGAACGGACCGAAGCTTTAATGAAAGGAGTAAACCCAGACCGACACCCAAATGAAAAAAACACAGGAGTAAAGCCAGGTCGAAGCCCTAAACGGAGTAAACCCAGACCGAAACCTCAAAATAAGAAGGGTCCATCTCCAAAAGGAGTAAAGGGACCCCGAAACCCTAAAAGGAGTAAACCCAGGCCGGAGCCGCAAAAGCAGCAAACCCAGACCGAATCCTAATGAAAGAAGGCCCAACGCCAAACAAAAAGTATGATCCCGTAACAGAAAAAGGTAAGCTTGAAAGGATGCCGAAACCCTGAAAACGATCAAACCCAGGCCGAAGCCCTAGAAGGAGTAAGCCCAGATCGGAACCGTAATGAAAGAAGGCACAAACCAAGAAGTAAACCCAGACCGAAGCCCTAAAAGGAGCAAACCCAGGCCGAAGCCGTAAAAGCGAATGAAAGAACACAGAGGCCCCAAAAGGAGTAAACCCAGACCGAAAACCCAGGGCTGGCCAAAAAGGGCTTTCGCTCGAGACTGTTGTTTCGAAAGAAGTAAAACGACACAAGTGACCCAGAAAAGAAAGACACAACCGATCCAGGAAAAGAATACACAAGTGACCCCGAAAAGAAAGACAGACGTGATAGGTCACGAACAAAACCATCTGCACACCACGGGGCACCGTAGAAGATTTCTGGACGGTTTTGTTGTCCATTGAGGAACTGATAGTACTGATGCTTGCCCTCATGCCCTGGAATCGCGCCAATAGGTTGGCTTGGGTTAAGCAAGTGTTTCGGGCAGGCAGGTTGCGCAAGGTCAGGTTACGCCAGGTCGGATAGGTTAGGTCAGGGATTGGGCGAGGTTGGTCAGGGTTTAGGGAATTAGGTTAGATTAGTTTGGGTCCTGGGCTTGGCAGGCTATCTGCTAGATTAGGGTTTGAGGTGGGTTGCTGGCCTAGGTCAGACGAGGCTAGGGTCCAGGGTGGGTTGAGCTCTTGCTTAGGTTCGGTTAGGAGTTTTGGGCAGGTCACGCGGGGTCAGGCTGGGGTTCAGTCTAGGCTGGGTCAGTTCTAGGGCCGGTAGGTTGGGTCAGGGTTTAGCTTAGGATTTAGGGTTAAGGTTAGCATAAGGGTTGGTATAGCTTAAAAGTAGCTTAGGGTTCGTTTAGGTTAGGTTATGCAGGCTAGGTTAGGTTCGGTTTGGGTTTCAGGGTGGTTAGGTTAGGTTAGGGTTTAAGGAGTTCGGTTTAGCAGGTCAGCTTGAGTTTGTTGTGGGTTTATTGCAATGTCACTGGCTAGGGTTTAGGGCTGGTTCGCTGAGGTCAGGGTTTAGGTTAGGATTGGTTCGGTTTGAATTTAGGGCAAGCTATGTAGTTTTGGACAAGGTTTGCGGCAGGTCGGATTAGGTTAGGTTCGGGTTCAGGGTAGGTCAGGTTAGGTGAGGGTTTGGGACGGGGCTTAAGTTACGTTAGATTGGGTTTGATGATACTTAACTGGTTGCGGTCCGGCGGTTTCGGTCAGGTTAGGCCCTTTGGCGTTGCCAGCTAAGTTCAGGTTAGGCTAGAGGGAGGCATGAGGTCATGTTAGGTTCTGGGACTTGAGGTTTCGGGCTAGCTTCTGCTTGGTTAGGTATGTCAGGTTTGGATAAGTCAGAGTTCAGTACAGGCAATGTTAGGCCAGGTTGGGGTACGGTTTGGGGTAGGTTAGCTTAGCTTAGGTTAGAGTTTTCATGAGGCCTGCGTTTTCGTGACCGACCTTCGCGAAACCGTGCACAGATCGCAGGGGCAAGATCTACCGGGTACAACTCTGGAGAGTACGGCTGTGACTGGGGGTGGCCTGTAGCTGTAGCTACGGGGTCTGGGATTATATCATCTCACCATCATGTCACTATGGTAAACTACGGCAAGCGAACAGATGTACAGCGATGAACGAAAGCTAACATACACGATCGGTAGCACAAGTTGACAAGGTTCTTCACTGCCATGAGAACGATCGCAGGCAAGCAGCAAGCAAGCAAGCTCGAAACCCAAAGTACAAACCAGCAGCAAACAAGCACACTTATGCATACAGCCGTAGCCTCCGACAAATGGTCATGACTTCTGGACAGAGCCAACCTTTACGTTCTGAACCAATGACAAACCCGACAACTGTCAACCGTCCTGAGCCCTCATTCCTTGACACTGATGCAGCTTGCCAGGCTTATGGCCATAGCAGCAGAAAACAGTACTAGTACACAGTGGAGAGTCAACCACTGCAGCAGCACGTGCAATGGTTCTCTGGTTGTGCTGGCGACCAATGCACAGCGCCCCGCCTGCTTGTTCTGCAAAGAGGATTCAATTCTTCATTCTGTTAACATTAGCGACAGGGTGAGACACACACACACACACACACGCACGAAATGATCACAGACACAATCGACCGCAAACACACCAAAAACAAACCCCCAAAGCAACAAACCTACGTACGTACGTGCAAACAAACGAACATACATAGCTTAATAACCATAGTTACACACACAGCTACACACACAAAATACAGCACATCTTCCCGAAAGACTCAAGTTGGTCGACCCGGAGGGGCCACCAAGCCAAGCAACAAGGGTGAACCACAGGTGAACCACAAAGGCAGCTTCATGATAATAGTGAAACAAGAATGAAGCGCAAGAGCCCGGTAGCCCAACTCTCGACACGTCATTGAACAGTTGATGTAATGCCGATTGTCAATGCCAGGTCAACTGTGACAGCAAGACATCCAGGAAAATCCAGCCCTGACACCAAGATCCGTTCGTGCCTGATGACGTCATGAGTGCCGATCTGCATGGCATGAGGCGCACAGCTGCTGGTGGATCTAAGCTGTTTGGTCACAAAGATGGCATGGAGCTGAGCGGTCCGCCAGAAAGGAGATACTCCAATCGCTTGCTCGCGAACAATGTAGCCAAGGAGAAGATGATGGTTATGCCGGGGCTGTGGGCTTCCTGTCCGACAAGATCGGTGACAGCAAAGTAATGTTTGCCGGAAAGCCCCAAACTCAGCTGCGAGTAGCGATGAATTGAGGGTCCTCCTAGACAGCTGCGGGGATCCGCAGCATCAGGTTCGAGCCCAGCCTGCCGGCTGCCGTCGTGACGGTCGGGTCCTAGAAAGAGGGCGTGGTGCGCTCGCGGCCGTGTGGGGTGACACCGTCTGCGTCATTGTCCGAGGCACAGAAGAAGCTCGGGGCGCAGTCGCTCCGCAAGCAGAAGAAGGCGCAGTCTTCTGCCAGTTCCTCTTTGCTTTGCATGCAGTTCTCCGCCTTGTCGCAGGACTATGGCCCCATCGTTTCCAAAGATGAACATGGGAGGCCAGGGCTTCCAGGGCCCAGGGCTCTTGACGGTTATGCGAGATGCAGGAAATGCTTCGATGAGATGCTGCAGAATGAGAAGGAGTTCTGCGGTGAGTGGGTGGTGGGCTGCATAGGAGCCCAATGCGTCCACAGTTGTCGCTGCGCAACCTGCGTAAGGTGTTCTACCACAGCTACTCCAGCGCTGTCTGTCCCCGAGGGAGTGTAGCTGCAGCTGAGCAGCTGTTGCTTACTTCATGCGCTACCTTACAAGACCTTAAAAGACCCTACATGGCCTGATGTTTGAGGCGCTCCTTTACGAAGTTCAAGCTGCTGTGGCACGCTCCTCAACCCCCTCATTCTTGGTGGGTCTTCTCGGTGGCGGTATTTTTTCGGTATTTTTTTCCCGTCTTTTTTGGTATGTTTTTCCAGCCTCCTGCCCAAGCAAGCAAGCAAGCAAGCAAGGAAGGCAGGAAGCAAGCAAGCAAGCAAGCAAGCAAGCAAGCCAGCAAGCCAGGAAGAGAGCAAGCAAGCAAGGAAGGAAGCAAGGAAGGAAGGAAGCAAAGGCAAGCAAGCAAGCAAGCAAGAAAGGAAGCAAGGAAGGAAGGAAGGAAGCAAAAGCAAGCAAGCAAGCAAGAAAGGAAGCAAGTGAGGAAGGAAGCAAAGGCAAGCAAGCAAGCAAGCAAGCAAGCAGGCAAGGAAGCGAGGAAGCAAGCACGGAAGCGAGGAAGCGAGGAAGCGAGCAAGCAAGGAGGGAAGGAAGCAAAGGCAAGCAAGTAAGCAAGCAAGAATGGAAGCAAGGAAGAAAGGAAGCAAAGGCAAGCAAGCAAGCAAGCAAGCAAGCAAGCAAGCAAAGAAGTTAGCAGGCAAAGAAGGAAGCAAGGAAGGAATCGAGGAAGGAAGCAAGCAACCAAGCTTCGCAGCGCATGCCTGTAGAGCAGAAGCATCAGAAGCGTATCTGTAGACTGTGATATACATGTATATATATATATATGTATATATATATATATATATATGTATATATATATATACATGTATATATTACTTGCATATCGACACATACACACATACACACACACACACACATACACACACACACACATACGCACACACACACACACACACACACACACATATATATATATACACATACATATACTTGCGCACAAATGTATATGTAACAAGTAGCTGAATGTCTATGCGTATATGAGCAACTATGCCTACATAACACGATTGGTTTAAAGCTGCGGCGTTTCACCGCCCAATCCCAACTGATAAAAGCACACTATGGATGTATTATGATCTTGTGCAACGGCTGATTGCACATCCATGCCTGGTCGGCTGCAAGGGAATTTACACGTGTCCTTTGAAACCTTCCCTCTTCCAGACTTCCAGTGGCCGGGCCTTGAAAATCTCATTTTGGAGTACAAACTCAGCACGCGGAACGCTCTTCCAGTGGCCGGACTTGGAAATTGCTTGCTTGGAGTACAAACTCGGTACGCGGAACCCTCTTCCGGTGGCGGGGCCTTGATACTGCTCTTTTGGAGTACAAACTGAGTACGCGGAACGCTCTTCCAGTGGCCGGGCTTGGAAACTGCTCTTTTGAAGTACAAACTGAGTACGCGGAACGCTCCTCCGGCGGCTGGCCCTTGTGAAATTGCTCTTTTGGAATACAAACTCAGTACGCGGAATGCTCTTCCAGTGGCCGGGCTTAGAAACTGCTTGCTCGGAGTACAAACTCAGTACGCGGAACGCTCTTCCGCTTTCAGGGCCGGCTCTTTTGGAGTACAAACTTAGTACGCCGAAGGCTCTTCCAGTGCCCGGGCCTTGAAACCGCTCTTTTGGAATTCAAACTCAGTACGCGGAACGCTCTTCGGCTGGCAGGGCCTTGAAACTGCTCTTTTGGAGTACAAAGTTAGTATGCCGAACGCTCTTCCAGTGCCCGGGCCTTGAAACCGTTTTTTTGGAGTACAAACTCAGTACGCGGAACGCGCTTCGGGTGGCAGGGCCTTGAAACTGCTCTTTTGGAGTACAAAGTTAGTATGCCGAACGCTCTTCCAGTGCCCGGGCCTTGAAACCGCTTTTTTGGAGTACAAACTCAGTACGCGGAACATGCTGCACGTGCATGCACACACACAAAGTTTAGGCCGAGAATCTTATAACAGTAATCGTAGCGCCAAACGGGGTGCGTTTTTAAATAAATAAAAATAAATATAAATATAAATATAAATATAAATACAAATATAGATATAAATATAAATATAAATCGCCAAATGAGGGGCGCGTTCTAAATACATAAATGAATAAAAGCAGTATATATATATACATGATACACCGGAAACGCTCAATGGGGGGGGTTTTAATTTGTCTGATAAACCGGAATCGCCCAATTGGGGGGGTGGGGGGGGCGTTTAAGATATATGTTGACCCCCACTGGTCTTGCGTGTTGAAAGTCGGGTGTGGTGAAAGTATATGATAGCCGGAATCGCTAGATGAGGGGGGTGTTTATATATATATATATATATTGTGAATTTCAAAACAAAAGGATATGTATATATATATATATATGATAAACCGGAATCGCTCAATGGGCGGGGGTGTTTAAGATATATGATAACCGGTTTAAGTATATATGATAATCCGGACCCGCTCAATTGGGGGGGGGGGGGGTTTCATATATATATATATATATATATATATTTTTATTTATTTATTTTTTATTTATTTTATATATATATATATATATATATATATATTTTTGTTTATTTATTTACTTGTGTATTTAAATATTTATACTTGTTTATTTTTATGTGACGAACCTCACTGGTCTGCCGTGCTGAAAGTATATGATCGGCGGAATCGCCAGATGAGGGGCGTGTTTATATAGATAAATAATATATACACATATATATATATATGTATGTATGTATGTATGCATGCATGTATGTATGTATGGATGTATGTGTATATATATATATATGTATATATATATATATGTATATATATATGTATATATATATATATATATACATACATATACATGCTGAACCGGACTCGCCCAATCGGGGGGCGTGTTTAAGGTATATGATAGCCGGAATCGCCAAATAAGGGGCGTGTGTGAATTTAAAACAGTTATATATATATATAAATGTATATATATATATATATATATATATATATAATTACATGATAAACCGGAATCGCTCAGTGGGGGGGGGGTTAAGATATATATGATATCCGGAATCGCCAAAGGAGGGGCGCGTTTAAATACTTGTTTAAGCGGAATCGCCCAATGGGGGAGTGTTGAAGATATTTGATGAACCCCACCGGTCTGGCGTGCCGTGTTTAAGGTATATGATAGCCGGAATCGCCAAATGAGGGGCGTGTGTGAATTTCAGAACAAAAAGATATATATATATATATATATATATGTATATATATATATATATATATAAATATTTAATATGATAAACCGGAATCGCTCAGTGGGGGGGGGGGTTAAGATATATGATACCCGGAATCGCCACAGCGACCCCACAAGAGTCCAAAACCCAAAAGCCTAAACCGCTGCTGAGGAAAGACTTCCACGAGCCCGAAGGGCAAAGCGTGGCAGGATTTGTGAGAGAGGTGCTGAAAAGCCCGCGGTTTGAGGATTGTACTACCCCTAGAGGAACAGGCAGGCGGGAAAAAAATTCAAAAAAAAACGGACAAAAAATACAGAAAAAAACACACGACCGGTCTTCTCCCTTCCGTCTGCTGCTTTTGAGGCATCGGTCCTCTTCCGTTTTAAAGCTGAGTTTGCCTCGCTTCCTCGGTTGCTGTGTCCGAGCCTAACGTGCAAATTTGAGTCACCAGTTTTGTAAAGTGTCGGTCAGTGCGAGGTGCGCCGTTCCACCATATACCGACTGCCAAGAGAATGCTGGAAGAGTTCCCGACGTGGAAGGACATTGACGAATTTGCTGCATGTCCGAGGTGTCAGGATCTCATTCAATATCATTCCATCACTTGTTGCATCTTGTTGCTGCGACATAAAAGTCGAGACATGTGTTGGGAATCTCTTGCAGCCCCCAAAGATCCCGCTGGAATCGTGGCCATGCTTCCTGCAGAGGTGTGAGCACGTCCGAAAGCATCCTTCTGAGACGGCGCACATGCGAAGCGAACCAACAGCAGACCCTAGCAACGGAATATCCCTAAACTAGAGGTGGCGATGTTGACATTCGTAAATGCCAACCAAGAACGGGCTCCACGGTGTGTCCCAGCAGGGGCACCGATGACCGGCTCATGAGTTCTCGTTGTGCGAATGCTGCGAGAATCTGAAGGACCAGGACCACAACCAGGCCTGACCGCTCCCTGCCATTCAGATAGTCGTGCCACAACTTGTGCCTTTTCTGATTTTGCAGGCCTTTCGACTTGTGGGGCTGTGTGATGCGCTCAGCCATCATCAGACTTGCCGGTGGCAGCTGGTGTCATCTGTCAGCCACAGGTGGAACCTCATCACTTCTGGCACATGACTCGGAGGCGCCAGCCAAGCCTGAAGCTTAGGCTGCGCCGGCTGTGCGCAAAGGCGCCCCTCCGTCGCAAGCGGCTCGGCTCGGCAGGTCAGTCTTCTTGGCCGGGTACAGCGTCGGCCCTCTGAAGGTGGGCTGCATCATTGCAGCTGCCTTTCGCAGCCATGCAGCCGTCCCCGTGCGAGAGGGCGTGCTGGAGAAACTGCTGACCAGCTGCGGCGTCCCTTCGGCCAAGATCAAGGCAGATGGCACAGTTGCTGCTTCGACCAATATAATGCCATACAGACCTTCGTTGACGACAGCCCGGAATAGCGCAACTCAGGGGGTGGACAGATGGCACCTTCTAGCGCCAAGCTACGACAGCTACGACAAACTAGGAGGATGATGTCAGGCAAGACCCTTGGCTACAAAGCCGCCGAACACCAGCAGGGTCGCAGCATTGTAGGTTCCGCTGGAAGTCCAAAAAGGAACACTTTGACACCATGTCTGACTTACCCTGCGGAGAGTCCAGATCGACAGTGAAGACTGCAGAGGGCCCAGGCGACAAAAGGCCAGCACTCAAAAACGGAGCTGACCGGTCAACTGCACAACGCACCAAACAGCCGCTGATACAACATCGCCAAGAGGAAGTGCAGGCAGCTCGTGATCCTGCATGTGACTGGCCCCAACTCACCCCGGCGACACCCCACCCACCACCACCCACCGGGTGTCGGGATCCTCTCTTTAAGCCATTTTTTTCAGTAGGCTACCATTCCATAGTGGGGTACAACGTGTCACCCTCTGTGACATCTTGTCGTTTCTCCGGCGTCTCTCTTGTTTTCAGTGCTTACTGCTCTTGACGCGCTCATGCCAGAAACTGGCCGCTGACATCATCGCACTTGCAGTGAAGCTTTGGTCTCGGCTTCCTAAGCTCTTGCAGTGACTTGATGTGATCACTGCGCGAGGTCAGGTCTCGACTGTAGTGGCATACCCGGTGGCAAGAAATGCAAGCCTTGGTGCTTACTTTGCAAGTTTCCAAGCTTCGCATTGTTGTAAAGCTCTGTCAGTGACCTGCTATCAAGGTCAGGACGATCAGGCCACATGTTGCAGATCTTCCTGAGGAGACTTTGCGATCTGAAGGAAAGCCTCCGTGAACCGTTGCCTTCCATCGTCGTACTCGCGGAGTAGATGGCTTCTTTCTAATACTCCCTCAAGAGGATTGCAGAAGAATCCACTCCTCGACTCAGGGTTCCTGGAGGGCTTTAGATCACCTGATTGGGAGTCCACCGACTGAGCACACATCTGCAGCAGGAGGGAGCTTTGTGACGAGTACGCGCGCGACTTTGGAGCTCCAGTTTCGCATCAGTCGTTGTAGAAGACAAATTCGTGGGTCACTGTGAACTGGGTCCAGGTCTATCCATCCTTTCCGTTTGGAGTGCCTGACAAGAAGCGGATGAAGCCATCGTTGAGCAAGTACTTGACCGAGGACCAGCTGCGTCGCAGAAAGTGCCTGAATAACCAGCTCACGACTTCTGTGGTGCACAGGATGTCAAAATCGAAGGTCAAGTTCGCATCACGTTGAATCCGGATGTTTTCTTAAGAGCTGCGCACCGAGCTTCACTGAGCCGCCGAGCCCAAAGAGTAGATGCATTCAGTGAGTGCAGTCAAGGCCACAACGGCGAGGATGTTTACCTTCCCGGCGGTGCGCCGGGCACACCACCACATCACCCCACTTTCAGATCTGAACAGTTGCCAGGATCCGACATTTCACAAGCCGGGGTGCCCAAAGCCAAAGCATGCAATATTGGCTTCGTTTTGGTCGCTTCAGGAATCGGCCTGACTTCCAAGACAAGCTGAAGTGGCCTGTCAGAAATGGCTGTGTCCTCTCAAGCGAGTGGGAGTGTGAAAGACAATTCTGGGACTGGGACCCGAGACCGGGGGTTTGGCCAGAGGCAGTCTGCGAATGGCGGTCCTTTGACACGCAAGCAACGAAGACCAGTCACTCGAAAAGTAAGTCACCACTCCGCGAATGCTTTTTGAAACAGTGACCTATAGATGCCACTGCGGGACACTTGCGAGTATGTGCAATTTCCTGGGGCAGATCTTAACACGGCGTGCCAAGGGGGATGGCTGAACGCTCAATCTCCAGCAAAATGTGGCAAGTGTGCCCCATACGGAATAAAGGAATGCTTGTTTAGCCAGGGTGTGTGGAAGCAAAAGAGATCGAGGTCGCTCCTTGAGCCTATCCTTGGGACAGAGGCCGTCCGCCTAAAAGCAGCGCGGCATCTCAGATCCGGAACCGTCGCAGAAATCGCCGGCTGGGAGTCTCTGCTAATACTGTTGACCGAGGCCAAAGGCATCTTTGGAGGCGACCCACCAGATTGGTGGTCTTCGGAGGAGCGCAAGATCGCTGCTGTTCAGTCATTGCGTGTTTGCAACTTTTGCAGGATCAAAGTGACATGGCCAAAATGTCGAAAGGCCGTTATGCATCCTCATCCTTAGACTGACAATGGGCGTCTTCGTAGGCGGCGTTAGTAGGAACAGGGGCCGAGCAGTGACCGACAAGCATAGATTGAGTGCCAGAGTTCTTTCGTCCGAGATGTCCCAACGTTCCCGCCAACGTCTCGTTTTCAACTTAGGATTGGGCTTAAGACAAGTCCATCTCGGAGCCAGTGCGAGCAAGTTGCATTGCCCGAGTGGATCGCGGTTAGAGGCACAAGCTTCAACGCAGCGTTCCTATGTCTTCTGTTCGACCTTCCTTGCGGAGTGGAACAAAAGGAACACAGTGCACTTGACACACTCTGTTGGATGGTAGGGCAAATGCTAGAGTCTGCTAGAGCCTACTTCCTGTCGCTGTTTCCGTCAAGCTGCTGCCATGGCTGGCTACGGGGTCAGTCTTCACGGTCTGGGTCGTGTGTGCGGCGGACAAGCCGAGAGCCCGCAGACAGAGAAAGATGTCGATCCGGCGAACTTCCAGCAACTCCTACGCCAGTTGCGGGATCAGTCGGTAATGCAAGGCGACGTTGCCGCGTTGAGGCAGGAGATGCTGACCCTGAAAATGGTGGTGAGCACAGCCAAAACCGAGATGACCGTCTTGATTGAGCAGGAGGTTGGAGAGGCCATTGCAAAGGAACGTGCAGAACGAGAGCGCGCTGAGCGACTCATGGATGAAAGAGTTGCAGCCAATGTGCAGCAATCCCAGATCCAACAGGAGGAGGTGGAGAAGCTCCAAGGCCAGGAAAGATCCGCGACTTCAAACACTTGCACCTGTCGATGCAGTGAGAGTTGCTGAGCGGCAGAGTTCTCACCGTCAGTTGGAGGCCGGCTGGAGTCAACTGCGAAGGCCGTGCAAGCGACCCTCGAGAAGCTGACGAAGGAAGCCACGGAGGCCGCACGAGACGGCCAGGCCAGGGTCGGCTTAGGGGCTTGCGCAGACCATCGCTCGGAAGAGTCTCCGTAATGCAGGTCTTGCAGCACAAGCTGCAGAGGCTCGAGGACAAAGAAGGCCATTTCGGCCGCACGTCTCGGATGGCCCGTGACCGCGGTGACCATGACCATCAGGTAGAGACATGACGCAGATAAAGCAGGCAAGGCCCCGGCCCGGGATGCCCGGGTCCGTCCGTAACTCTTGGGCTCCGCCGGCTTGATGCGCACACGTTTGGGGGCAGGACATGAACTTGCAAACGCAGAGTCTGCAGGCGACGAAGGTGCCAAGTCAGAGCTCCCACCCTGCGCGTTTCACATGTTCTCTCTCCATGCAGGTGCAGCTAGAGCACCTTGTGCAAGAGACCTGCCAGCAGTTTCAGGCAGGTGCCAACATCGGTCCTAGATGAGTCAGCAAACGTCGAGTCGACGCGGAGTCGTAGAGTCATCAGGCCGAGCAGGGTCAGGAGCTTCTGGAGGCGGAAGAGATCGGACTTTCACTTTGCTGCAAGCGATGGATCCCATGACTCGTCTGTTGCAGGTCAATAGTAAGTATGACACCTTGCACAAGGCTGCATTCCTTTACTGTCAGCAAGCAGTGGCTGCTAGTTTGTTGGAGGCATCAGCTGCAGTTCTCGCATTGCTTCTTTGCCTGGTCGAAGGCAATCTGGGGTCGTCTTGCTGTGCAGAGCCGGCAGATGAAGGTCCTCGGCTCGCTCCGCTTTCCACTCTTCAGATAGCTGCCCTTGTCTCTCTTGCAGGAGACGACACACCTGGGGCAGACCTGGCAAGATTTGACACTCCCTCCAAACCCATCCAAACCCCCTGCTTGTTGTTGAACGGAGCTCAGCCGAATGTTCGTGTGCTTCATTCGTGCAGCTGTTCAGTTGCAGGATACCATTCAAAGGTTTATACAAGTTTAGCATGCCCGAGAAAGGATGCAGCCAGAGTCTGCGACTTCAAAGGCTTTGGGAGGATCTGAACCAGCTGGCTGGGCAAGTTCAAGATTTGGTGAGCAAGCAGGAGGCCACTTGTAATTCAGTTGGCAGCAGTGGCGTAAGTTCGCGTCTCAGGGCAGCGCGAAACTTGGGGAGGAGCAGGCCAGGTTCTCGAGAAAGGATAGCACAATCATCGATCGACTCGTTCAGGGTCGCTTGTTGGACGAGCTCCAGCATTCGCATGATGGATTGGAGAAGAGGACTCGTGTGGCTTCATGCGGCCGTTTTCGGCTGAAGCTTCCGCTGACAATTTCGATCTACCCTTTTTCAGCAGTTCGACTTGACTTGTCAAGACCTGATGGCCATAGGACCAGCGAATTGATGTGCGCTGCTCAGTACTTTTGTTGCGTGTTAAGAGCCGTGGGTGAGGCAGAAAATGTAGCAGACAATGGAAACAGATGCAAAGCAGAACACCAGATGACTAGATTGCTGCATTTCAGGGACCGATTGGCCGCTGCCGAGCAGAAGCATGCCTTGCTAGAGGCGCAGGATTTTGAGACCTGGCGGCGGCTGGAGGTTGTTTGCCATTGCAGTGGACAGGAGTCGTCCAGTCAGGGTGATACAAAGGCTCGCCTGTTGCCGCTACTGTTTCGGCAATTGCACCTCACGTCGGTTTGTCAGACGAACGAGGTTTTGCAACTGAGCGACAAGATGACTCAAATGGCACAGGCCAGCATGGTCGGTGGGGCGGAGTGAAGACCAACTACTTTGCTTGCATGCTTTTACTGACTCACATTCAAGCAGGTTTCAGAGAAGCTGTTACATGATGCACAAGCTGCAGCCATTGCATCCGCCGCAGCCGGTCGGGCACTTTGGCTTTGCCCTGATTGACCCTTGGTTTCCGTGTCCTGAGCAACTTGCAACTCGAGGTAGTCAGGTGCACGCGCTTGAGACATGGCAAGCCGAGGATCCCAATTTCCTTCCATCTGGCGAAATGTAGGCATGTGTTCGGTATTCAGCGCTGTCAGGCACAACTGAAGCTGGGCTCATTGGAAAGGGCTGCTGCCGAAGTGAGAGAAACGTGCTCTCAGGCGGGATTTGGCTTTCGGTCCAGAAATACTTGGGTGGCGACTGCCATAAGTGGTTGATTCAATCTTTCCACAATGGTTGCTGTTGATGGGTTGCTCTCTCATGCTCATCTTCAGTCATGCTGACATGCATCGTTGTGGCAGTGTAGTGACCTGAACTTGCAATTCGAGTAATCGTGACTGAAAAATGTTTGCGACTGGCACCCGGAGCCAGCACAGGAATCGGAGCAAACACACAATCGGAACGAGCGCGAAAACACTGCCCATCACCAGCCGAGAAGCCGGCAGCACATGGGACGAGCCAGCAGACCGGCGCCGCAGAAACCAACAGGTGTGGCGCTCGTGACACTTGTGGTTAATTGCGGCACCCAGCGATGCAGCCAGAGCGGCAGCAACACCCTCGACAAATGCCACAAGCTTGCCCGCCACCGCCAGGGGCAGCTGCCCATCCTATCAAACATGCCCAGGCCGAAGCAGCAAGGCAGGCCATCCGCCATCCAGCGCAACAGCAGACACAGAGACAGAGGACGAGTTTCGGAGTGGAATGCGCGAGACAGACCCACACAAAGCGGAAATGGAGGACGAGCAGGAAAAGCTTCAGAGGTGTAGTGCAAGCACAGGGGCTCCCAAAAACCCACAGGAGGAGACGTGAAAAGAATTTGAATGTTGGGTGGGATAGGTGGGATCAATGGCGAAGACGATCAAACAATGTGGCAGCTGCACAGGAGGCTCAGAGAGGCTTGCAAAAGCCAGAACCACAGACGGCCCGTGCCAAACTAAACAGAGCAGCACTGACTGATCGGACAAATCACCGCAACAGCGGCTGAAGAACAGAGGGGTGGGGGGCGGGTGGGCACAGCGCATCTCTCAAGCTTGATCTAGTCTAAATAGAACAAGACCAAGGCGGATTAGAGAAAGACGAATAAGGAGGGGACATACTTAAAGATGGAGAGTGAAAGAGAGAGAGAGAGAGAGAGAGAGAGCACCCTGTAACAACGTTTCACACAAGACTCGAACAGTGGCGTAGCGCTCGCGCGCAGGGGCACCAGGGGCTTACCCCACACGCCTTGCAAGCAAGCAAGCAAGCAAGCAAGCAATCAAGCAAGAGAGAGAGAGAGAGAGAGATTAGGTACCGTAGCCATTTTGGCTCAAGTCGCTCGCCTGCCTGCTCCTCGGAGCGGGTCGCTTTTCGGCCGGCCCCTCGAGACCACAGAGGGTTATCTCTGTGGGCTTGGGGGGTGGACGTGCCGAGGGCGGGGGGTGGCTTGAGGCCTTTCGCCGTAACATGTCGGGCTCTCAAGTGCCCAAAGGGTCGCGAAGACCTCTCCTGAAACCGGCCCTCTCCGGAGGTGGCCCGGTAGTAGGGAGGGGCAACATGCCACTTGATGGAGGAACTCAGAGTGAAGACGCGACACCAGGGGGAGAACCACATCGTTCAAAAGGGCAACAGCGAGATCAAGCTGCTCGACCACCTCTCCCTCGCAGGCGACCTCAACCAGACGCTAAAGAGGGACTAGACTGGACGGGGGACACGAAGCCCGGCATGAACGTGATAGTGGCAGGGACACCGAGAAGGCAAAGGACACCCGTGGCCGACGACGACCCAGACACAGGTGCAGCACCGCGGAGGCACAGGACACCAAGTGCCAACGACGACCCAGGACCAAAGGACGACGACACAGCTGCAGCACCTCGAAGGCACAGGTGAGAGAAGTGAGCGCCGACTACAAAGGCGAGGCACCAGTGGCTACAAGTTTTGGGACATATGTCTGATGTACACCCATGCAACTCGCCGGGGACACCCGGATCCGTGAACAACACCTCTGCCACCGGTGGAAAAAGTGAACGCGACACTCTGAAGCCATCTAACTTACCTTTTTAATTTGTGTTGAGGGGCACCCGCTCATTTCCATGAACCCTAGAATGGTGTGCCAACAGCTTGCATAAGACTTGCATGGCCGTTAATTCAAGCACGTTTTTCCCCTCGTACACACAGCCTTTTACATACCAGATTCTTAAAAGTGCCGGTGCGAGCAAACAAACACCCCATACGGGGAACACAGTTTCGGAGCACCCTTTGCTATGTAAGTCAGTCCTGTATAGACCGAGCCCATCCTTTCCAAATGATGGATGGGGTAGCGCACTCGCGCGGGACGGGGGGACTGCTCCCGTCTCAAACCCCGAGCAAAGCAAAGCAAAGATTAGGTACCTCTAGGCTTCGTGTTTGTTTCGGGGCATGGCAAGTCGGGGCAGGTACGAGCCGTAGCAGTGCCCCTCGTACTGTGATCTGCGCCATACTGCAACTTTCTGTTTTGTGTTGTGTGTGTGAACAAAGGGGCGAGATCTAGGCATGTTCGGTTACGAGGCCCTGTACACCGTGATGTGCATTGTACTCGAGATGATGCTTTGTTTTCATTCCCGACGGGGCAGAGTAACTAACCACGGGGAGGCCCTGCCAGGTAGCTCGTTGTCAGGGCCCTGCTTTGTAGCCAGCCTCCGCCGCTGCAAACCACTGCCTCGTACACACAAAGGGCAACTCAGCAAGCCTAGCAGAACACCTGCCATACGAGAGCAGGCAACGGGGCATGAGCAGTCTTATGATGTATGCTATGGTTGTCTGAAGTCGCTTAATACCCTGCCGTCTTTCTAGGGATAATCGTGCTCAGCCCGCGGGGTGCTTGAACCTTTGCTCCACGTAAAACCGTGCACACCTCCAACAGCACAGGCTGCCCCAGCGGGGGCATGCTCTCAAGCCTGGAGAAAGAAAGAAAGAAAGAGAGAGAGAAATTCCCTTCGAGCAAGACTGCTTCTCTTCATTGATGTGCAAGGCCGTCCAGCTAAAAGCGCACACGCAGGAGCAGGACCCTGGCCAAGACGTTCTCAGCGTAATATTTTTCCAACAATCAGGGTGGATGTCAACTCTTCAAACAAACAGGAGATCTCGACGCCTGTGGAAGTTCTAGTGGAGTTTCGACATGGTGCAGGAGCGCTGGCACGATCGCTTCGCTGACTGCCTGCAGCGCCTTGCAAGCGCGGACCTGTGAATTGAGCACCGGATTCGAAGCCTCGGGCCGGGGGCCCTTCCTCCGCTGCAGGTCTGGAGACCCAGGCAGTGTCCATAGGTCAAGACAGGAAGGCCAGAGCCTAGAGCCATGCAGAGCCATGGCCATTGGTTGGCTTCGTGTTCGCTCCAGGCGTGTGATGAGGACCTGCGGAGAATCCAAGCACAGAGCAGGACCATTGCTCCTGCCCAAGAGCACGGCACGGTGACGGCTCAAGTCATCAGGATCCTGGAGACTTCTCTGGAGCAAGCTGCACAGGCTGATGCCCAGACCTTGATGGAGAAACGGGATTTTGATAGAAACCACGACGAGCGACTGTTGGCTCCTAGGCACGACAAGCAGAGCTCCAAAGCCGGCTGGAGGAGAGGTGCGGTGCCATGGATCTGCGCCAATCTTCCATGTTCGCGGCTCAGTTTCATCTCACTTGCGTGTGAGCACAGACATGTTCTTCGCAGCATTCGTATGTAGCGGACACAGACGACTCAAATGTGTTACGAAGTCCTTCTGTCAAGGCGACCGCTGCAGTTAGCAGCTAGATGGCGTTCGTGCAGCAATCTATAGGCGATGGGATATCTTCGGCGAAATGTAGAGGGAATCCTAATTATTTGAGGAATTTATTTTGTTTTTTTTGGTGTTTTTTTTTGTTTTTCGCTTTTGCTTATTCGGCTTTTGGGCGTTGGCCTGTTGTTTTCTGCCTTTGCTTTTTATTGGTTTTGCTTTTTGCTTTTGCTTTCTGCTTCTCGGCTTTTTGGCTTTCCTTCTGGTTTGTTGTCGTCTTTTGGCTTATTGGTTTATGGGATTTCCTTCCTGGTTTGCTGTCTTGTTGGCCTTCTTTGCGTCAACACTAATTGGCTTCCTGGCTTCTCGACCTGGCCTGGCCTCCTGACTTCTTCACAAGAAGGCAAGGACACAAGGAAGGAAGGAAGGAAGGAAAGGAAGCAAGGAAAAAGGATCGAAGGAAGAAAAGAAAGAAACAAAGCAAGAAGGGAGGAAAGGAAGGAATGAAGGAAGCAAGGACGAAAAGACAGAAGGAAGAAAGGAGGGTCGGTAGTATGTCAGTATATAAATTAAATATAGAGTATATATATATATATATATATATATGGTCCCCCCCCCCCCAAGATCTACATCCGCCTCTTCCACACAATTCCACAGGTTGCTTCTCTACATTGGTCGACTACTCATATATGCCGAAAACACCGTAAATTCCGATACAATTGTGCTTTACTCCATGTGCATGCAAACAGTACTGCTACAAGTCGCGGGTTTGATATGTGTAAAAGTCTGGCGCCGAATTTCGGCAGCAGATTTATGGTAGTTTATATGTTGGAGAAGCTGAAATGCTGGAGGGCGTGCTATTTTTGTTCAGGTAGTACTAAAAAACCTCGTGTTTTTTGCGTTTTATGGTGTGTTATTTAACGACATTCCTCTAATAATAAAAATACTGTTGTCTTTCTTACGAGAACGTCTGTGTGCGTGGGCCATCTCTTTCCCGCTGCTCGTGAGCGTCCGATTCTGATGCGGCCTCATAGCTCTAGCATTTGATTTATGAGTTACGAAACACAAAGAGCTCCTTTCATGTCCTGTCCGTTATACACGGAGGAAGTCGAATATACGGTCGCATTTATTTTTGAAGCAATACTCCAATAGTTGTTCTTTGCCTCATAAAAAATGGGAAAGCCCCCCTGGAGTTGGAAAGTTCATGTGCATATGCGGGCGCACAAGAAGGCTCGTCTGCAGCAATAAGTAAGAGAGCTCTTGCAACCTTCCAAACATGGAGCAGGACTAACTACGACTGGCTGCATTGATACGTATCAATCACAAGGCAGGGGCTCCTTAACCTTGTAAAACAAAGTAAAATGGCACTTCATGGAGGGCCATGAGTTTTCATTCGGTTAACTCTTATTAATGATGCTGTCCTATACCCCGCAGAAGATGCCGATCGCTATGTCCATGGCTGTTTCTCTAATTGCTGTCATAGAACGTAGCGGAAAAAGTAGCTCTCTTCAATCTTCAAGCGACACTCCCCAGATGTGATCAAGAAACAAAGAGAAGCTTGCTTACTGGTATCTTTTATTAAACGGGCAAGAGGCATAAGACTTGTATCGGTTTCTACACCTCCCTCACATCCTGACAAAGCGATACCGGTCCTTCTGTATGTGACTGTGGTTTAAACGCTGTCATAGTTCGTATCACAACATGAAAAAGAGCTCTCTTCAGTCTTCAAAGACTACAGGTGACATCGTAGAATTCTCTTCTGGGTTAGCAGGAATCTTCATGTCTCTTGCTTGATAGGTATGAGGATGTCTCATAGGAAACCGAATAGGAAGTCTCCATTGTTTCTGATGATAGCAAGATGCAAACAGTTTCC
Source organism: Symbiodinium sp. CCMP2592 (assembly GCA_905221615.1). Classification (NCBI taxonomy): domain Eukaryota; class Dinophyceae; order Suessiales; family Symbiodiniaceae; genus Symbiodinium; species Symbiodinium sp. CCMP2592. The sequence continues at coordinate 87,044 of CAJNDT010000255.1, read as the reverse complement.
CACAGTCTTCAACATGAAATGAATTAAGTTCTAGATAGGCTTGCGCTGCTACAGTGATGGATCTGTAGGCGGTGCAGCTTGCCGAAGAATGGCCAAAACCATTTTCGAGAAAGCTCAGGTACTGGAGCCAGTGCTGCTGGTGCCATAGATCTACCAACCAACGAAAACATATATGAAATAAACTCTGCAACGACTAGGCCTTTTTCATACTTACCTAACAAGAGCAATGAAAACCGTTGTTGTTCCAGAAGACACATAAATCATTACTTCCAGTCCTTGACAACGGTTGAAAGCACACAATTATCTTGTGATGCAATATATCCTGTCCTGGACATCAGAAAACACTGTGATGCTCAAAAAACTTCCAAAATTTCCAGCCCTGAAACTCACGAAACACTGTATTGTTTTTTTTGTGATTTTTTTGTTTTTCGCTTTTGCTTATTCGGCTTTTGGGCGTTGGCCTGTTGTTTTCTGCCTTTGCTTTTTACTGGTTTTGCTTTTTGCTTTTGCTTTCTGCTTCTCGGCTTTTTGGCTTTCCTTGCTGGTTTGTTGTCGTCTTTTGGCTTCTTGGTTTATGGGATTTCCTTCCTGGTTTGCTGTCTTGTTGGCCTTCTTTGCGTCAACACTAATTGGCTTCCTGGCTTCTCGACCTGGCCTGGCCTCCTGACTTCTTCACAAGAAGGCAAGGACACAAGGAAGGAAGGAAGGAAGGAAAGGAAGCAAGGAAAAAGGATCGAAGGAAGAAAAGAAAGAAACAAAGCAAGAAGGGAGGAAAGGAAGGAATGAAGGAAGCAAGGACGAAAAGAAAGAAGGAAGAAAGGAGGGTCGGTAGTATGTCAGTATATAAATTAAATATAGAGTATATATATATATATATGGTCACCCCCCCCCAAGATCTACATCCGCCTCTTCCACACAATTCCACAGGTTGCTTCTCTACATTGGTCGACTACTCATATATGCCGAAAACACCGTAAATTCCGATACAATTGTGCTTTACTCCATGTGCATGCAAACAGTACTGCTACAAGTCGCGGGTTTGATATGTGTAAAAGTCTGGCGCCGAATTTCGGCAGCAGATTTATGGTAGTTTATATGTTGGAGAAGCTGAAATGCTGGAGGGCGTGCTATTTTTGTTCAGGTAGTACTAAAAAACCTCGTGTTTTTTGCGTTTTATGGTGTGTTATTTAACGACATTCCTCTAATAATAAAAATACTATTGTCTTTCTTACGAGAACGTCTGTGTGCGTGGGCCATCTCTTTCCCGCTGCTCGTGAGCGTCCGATTCTGATGCGGCCTCATAGCTCTAGCATTTGATTTATGAGTTACGAAACACAAAGAGCTCCTTTCATGTCCTGTCCGTTATACACGGAGGAAGTCGAATATACGGGCGCATTTATTTTTGAAGCAATACTCCAATAGTTGTTCTTTGCCTCATAAAAAATGGGAAAGCCCCCCTGGAGTTGGAAAGTTCATGTGCATATGCGGGCGCACAAGAAGGCTCGTCTGCAGCAATAAGTAAGAGAGCTCTTGCACCCTTCCAAACATGGAGCAGGACTAATTACGACTGGCTGCATTGATACGTATCAATCACAAGGCAGGGGCTCCTTAACCTTGTAAAACAAAGTAAAATGGCACTTCATGGAGGGCCATGAGTTTTCATTCGGTTAACTCTTATTAATGATGCTGCCCTGTACCCCGCAGAAGATGCCGATCGCTATGTCCATGGCTGTTTCTCTAATTGCTGTCATAGAACGTAGCGGAAAAAGTAGCTCTCTTCAATCTTCAAGCGACACTCCCCAGATGTGATCAAGAAACAAAGAGAAGCTTGCTTACTGGTATCTTTTATTAAACGGGCAAGAGGCATAAGACTTGTATCGGTTTCTACACCTCCTTTCACATCCTGACAAAGCGATACCGGTCCTTCTGTATGTGACTGTGATTTAAACGCTGTCATAGTTCGTATCACAACATGAAAAAGAGCTCTCTTCAGTCTTCAAAGACTACAGGTGACATCGTAGAATTCTCTTCTGGGTTAGCAGGAATCTTCATGTCTCTTGCTTGATAGGTATGAGGATGTCTCATAGGAAACCGAATAGGAAGTCTCCATTGTTTCTGATGATAGCAAGATGCAAACAGTTTCCCACAGTCTTCAACATGAAATGAATTAAGTTCTAGATAGGCTTGCGCTGCTACAGTGATGGATCTGTAGGCGGTGCAGCTTGCCGAAGAATGGCCAAAACCATTTTCGAGAAAGCTCAGGTACTGGAGCCAGTGCTGCTGGTGCCATAGATCTACCAACCAACGAAAACATATATGAAATAAACTCTGCAACGACTAGGCCTTTTTCATACTTACCTAACAAGAGCAATGAAAACCGTTGTTGTTCCAGAAGATTACTTCCAGTCCTTGACAACGGTTGAAAGCACACAATTATCTTGTGATGCAATATATCCTGTCCTGGACATCAGAAAACACTGTGATGCTCAAAAAACTTCCAAAATTTCCAGCCCTGAAACTCACGAAACACTGTACTGCTCAAAAAAATCCCAAAATTCTGGCATCTATGGCCAGGCCGGGGGCAGAGTCCTTAAAAGTTTGGAATTTTTTGAGCATAGCAGTGTTTCGTGCGTTGCAAGGGTTGGAAAAGTTGATTTTTTTGAGCATTACATGTTTTGTGCGGTTGAACCGCACCTCGTCCGGGTGGATTTCCATGGCTTCGTGTGCGGCAAGATTTCAATAGGCTTGGAGTCACACTTGATTGTGCACAGGTGCGCACTTATCACATATCGCATGTCCCTCTTCACTAGACCCTCTCATAAACACTCACTGGCTCAAGATTTCGGCTGTGGGAGAACGAGACGGACCAGGCGGTTTGGGTTTTAGGACCAGCATCACCAGGTTTGGGGGCGGACAAGACACGCGCATCATGAGCATCAGCGGTGCTGCTTGGCAGTGCAATAACTGGAGCCGCTACCCCATGACCTCGTTGTTGAGTGGTGCATTAAGCAAATTCATTTCTTTTTGACCATGATCAATCTCAAAGACCATTTCTAACCAGGCGGATGCACATATACATATCTGTCGAAAAGACGCTATTCCTTGTGCGCGCCGGCTCACCTTGCAGGTATCTGACTGGAACTTCAAGTACTTGACCGGAGTAGAGGAGTATAGATGCATACACATATGCACATATCATATCTGTTTTTTTAATCCGATATTCCTTGTAAGTGCCGGCTCACCTTTCAGGTGTCTGACCGGAGTAGAGGTATATACACGCATGCACACAGGCACATCTACATATCTATTCTGTTTGCCGTTATTCCTTGTGTTGCTGCTGCTTTGTGCTTATTGACTTTCCTTATATATTTCTTCCTTTTGTTTCCTCGGGTTCTTGGTTGCTTGCTTGTTTGTTCGTTTGCTTGCGTTTTTGCCTTCTTCTTTTTTGGCGCCGTTGCCTTCTTCTTCCCTTCCTCCCTGCTTTCCTTTCCCCCCATTTCCTCCCTTTCTCTCGCTCTCCCTCTTCCTCTTTCCCTCTCCCTCGCCCTCGCCCTCGCCGCCTCTCCCTCTGCCTCTCCCTCTCCCTTTGCCTCTCCCTCTCCCTCTCCCTCTTCCCTCTTCCCTCTTCCCTCTTCCCTCTTCCCTCTCCCTCTCCCCTCTCCCCTCTCCTCTCCTCTCCCCTCTCCCCTCTCCCCTCTCCCCTCTCCCCTCTCCCTCTCTCCCTCTCCCTCCCCCGTCCCTCCCTCCCTCCCTCCCCCCTCCCTCCCTCCCTCCCTCCCCTCCCCCCTCCCTCCCTCCCTCCCTCCCTGCCCCCCCTTTCCCAAGCAAAAGCTAAAAACAAAAAAAATTCCTCAAATAAAACAAAAAGAATTCCTCAAATAATTCCGGACCCAATGTAGAGGGTAGATTTGAAAAATCTAATCAAACGTACCATGCCAAAGCAATGTTCATACGGCTTAAAATCGCTGGCGCACATCTAATCTACCAGTGCGGTGACAGCACGAAGACTGTGGCTCTGAAGCTGGAAGAAACTTTGGTCTCGATGAGTCGCGTGCAATTTGCCGTCTAAGCTCCTATCCGATCGTGAGAGGAAGTCGTGGCTGCGGCCCCAGTTACAGACCAGGTCGGAAGAGCTCGCCAGGATGCTTTCCAAGGAGAAGATCATCGAGGCACCGACCTTGCACACAGCTTAGGCCTTGGCCTTGGCCGTAGCACCGTAGTCTTCAGCCGGAAGGATCTGGATGCGAAAGTCTGCGATCTTCAGCCATGTATTGCCTCTTGCGACGAGAATTTGGCTAGAAGCTTAGACAGATCAAGCTACGTTGAGCCATCCGCACGGCTTTCCATCGGCCAAGCTGCATAAACTGCGGTCTGCTCCAGTAGAAGGCAGTGTTCTGATGACGCCTCCATGCCGTTCATGCTCTTCATGCAGAGACTTGCCGTAACAAGGCGCTGATCCGCAACCTGCAGGCTGCACATGAAGACATCAGGAGAAAGATGCGCAACCCAGTGTGCTAAGCTGCAGTTGCCACCATGGTTCAATGCAAAGGCTGCGCGAATGCGATTTGCATTCAAGCAACCGTCCTGGGAGGAGTGCCCAGGAGGGCAACCGGCAATCGCTCGATACGTCTGTGCGGGCATTGGAGCAACAGTTTTCAGAGGCCGCACCCATCGTCCTTTGCGCTCCGTGGTGCTCGCAGAACGCTCAGCTCCGCCGCAGGTGCAGCGATCAAACAGCGAGGCCAAAGACAGCCTTGCAAAAGCACACGCAGAGATCTTGAGGCACAGCTCAGTGACAACACGGTGAATATTTCTCAGATAGCTGATAACGTAAGCCTGGAAATATCAGACGAAGCTTCTGATCCAGACAGGGACTTTCAAGCCTGGAAGCCACCTACTTCTAACCAAGCGGCATGATGAACCTGTTGTAGCTGCAACACTGCCAAAGGAAGCTGCAAGGCCCAGGCATAAACACCAAACCTTCAGTGGAGGCTCGGAAGCTCGGACCTGCCTTGAACTGGATTCCGTGAAGCTATTGCATGCCAGCCCTAGGCCCTAGTCACCCTAGACCACCTCCAAACTAAGAGGCTTTCCAGGCAAGATGACGCGCTGAGCAGCGCCCAGGCGCGACCAGAACGCACATCTTGTCTTTCCTGGCCACCACGTCTCGCGAGCAGTCGCAGTATCTCTTCAGGCCACTCTAAGCCACGAAGTTGACCTGATTCAGAAGACGCTGCCGACGGTGGTCGAAAATCAGAAGGCTGTCCCGGCCGAACCACATACTTGTAGCAGAGTCAAGATAACTTCAGGAGGCGAATGGTTCCGTGCTTGCACGGCGTCTGCCAGATTGGTCTTCGGCTTTTCATTGATTGGACTAGCACGAGAAGAGATGGTTTCCACGGTAGCTCACCAGGAAATGGTTACATAGGGTCGCAGACATGCGAGAGGAGACGAGGACAGCGAGAGGACATGCTGGAGACACGAAAGCGACAGCAGTCATGGACACAGGGACAGTGGGGAATCAAGTAGCACTGTATCTCATAAGAGAAAATCAGCTTAGTCATTGCGAAGCTTAAATACAGAGCGACTAGGACGCAGCTGGGAAGGTCATGATTTTGCGGCAGGCACAGTAAGTGCAAAACACTGTTCGCGATTAGTGATTAGGCTGTTTCGGATGCCAGGATGAAGGTGAAAGCAGTATCCAACCTCTCCAATCAACGTCCTTCTCGGAGTGGAAACAGCGGAGAGACTTGCCTAACGTCACTCTTTGAAATCCACAACAGATGGCGAGCTAGGGCCTCGCGGGTGACCGGTCTCCATTTCAGCTAACGCGCCATGGCCGTGGACCTGCCGATTCCCGTGCTTGTTGCCGGTTGCTTCTGTCGCAAGCCAAAGTAGATTTGCAAGCGTGCCAAGCGTTTCCCACTGGCACGAAGAGGTGAAGCGGTGGGCTTGTCATGGGGTGGACAAGCTCCCGGGGCCCCGAGATGCAGGTCAGAGTGCGGCTTAGGGCCTCCTTGTCCGTTTAGATTCGTGGACAGTCCACAACTCCCTATGTGCAATAAGAACTTCAGTTTGAATGACATAGAACAGTATCACTCAATGCAACATGAAATCGTGTGATATACTATGACACAACACTAATACGCTACACTACGCTGATATACAATACATGAAAATGCAATGCAGGACAGTGTGTGTGTGTGTGTATCTGTATACGTACAATACTTATTCACACTTCTGCATCTCTCTCTCTCTCTATATATATATATATATACACACAGACTAATCTATTAAATGCTAACCCCCTACTGCCCCAACTTACTCCATACCTCCGAGCTTGGCTTATGACAAGTGTGAGAAAGACGAGCATCGCTAAAGCGCCTGTCCACTCTAGAACCCAGTGGCAGGAGATCTACGCCACCGGTTCCGTTCTGAAGCGATTGGAGGCTAGGAAACGATTGGATCGGTATGCGAGTTTTGTGGACTGCAGCATGTCAGGACCAAGTCAACGCTCTTCCCAAGGCCCAGGGCATTCCTGACGCCAGCTGACTCTGAATGTAAGTGCGGAGTTTGATCTTTCGCCTCAGGCCCAAGCAGAGCTGCACGACAGAGCCAGAGCGCTTGCGGAAAGCAGGCCCGTCATGTGTCGATTTACCCGTTTACTTCGGAGTTGTCCCGACGCCGCAAGTGTGCACGACTCCGTGCCAGATACAAAGAGCTCGGATGTCATTTGGATGCAGCCGAGAAGCGCTGGGAAGATCGCTTGAAGGCCGTCGCATAAGTCCGACAGATTTTTGTGCGATTCAAAGCAGACTCGAGGTGGCTCAAAGCAGCTGGGCCGCCGAAAAGGCTCCCAGTTCTCACTGCAGAGCTGCCAAAATTCAGCTGAGCGAGAACAGGCTTCCACCGAGTCCCAGTTCGTGGCAACACGCCAGCGACTGGATAAGGTGGATGCTGGCTCCAAAGAGGCATGAGCTTCTTCGAGACTGGAGTATACTGGAGTGCAGTTTGGATCAGCAAATTCTGGATGACTGGCAATTAGCATCCGCACAGGTTCAGCTTGCACAGGTAGCTGCAGCAAAAGACCTTCAAGTTGAGGCTCAGATGCATTGGCTAGTCGGCATAAGTCTCCGGTCGAACAATACGTTTTGTCCAAGATCGCGATTGCCAAGGAGTTCGAGAGCCTGCGCGGCCGATTGGGCGCGGCCGAGCAGCAACAGGCCTGAGCATGCCCAGGCCGAACTTCACCATTCGCACCACTTTCCTGCCAGGATCTGGAATCAAAGCAGCTCGCAGGAAGGATCGTGGCAGCACAGGCCAAGAGCCAACAAATCCGTGCAAGTTGAACGAGCAAATGAGTTACAGAGCTTCACGGAGCTTGTGAGCCTTGTGCCCGGGCCCACCGATGGCATCGGCCGTTGGGTGCATCCGGTGATGTGTGCACGCTGATCGCGGCCAGCCAGTGCTCCGTCACGGACCTTCAACCTCCGTCTTAGCTGCTGCTTCTGTCCTCCTCGTCCTCCTCTTCGTCCTCCGGCATGCTGCTCCTAGTACTACTAGTACGAATAATACTATCAGTACTACTAGTACATGTAGCAGTAGCACTCGTGCTCGTACTCGTACGAGTAGCCACGCCCCCCTACCAACCACCTGGCGCCTAAACCCATCGTCATCATCATCATCATCGCTGGTATTGGACTACGACATCGCGAAAGTACTGTAAACATCACAGAAAATGGATGTGTTCTTAAAATATACGTCATCACGCCCCCGGTTTGAGTACAACATGACGCATGTACTGTAGACACCTTGTAAAACTGATTTGCAGTGGTTGGTAGGGGGGTCACCTAGTAGTAGGAGTAGGAGTCGGAGTAGTAGTAGTAGTAGTAGTAGTAGTAGTAGTAGTAGTTGTAGTAGTTGTAGCAGTTGTATTCGTACTGGTACTAGCAGTAGTATTAGTATTAGTATTAATATTTCTATTATTATTAGTAGTAGTAGTCGCAGTGGTAATCGTAGTCGTAGTCGTAGTCGTGTCGTAGTCGTAGTCGCAGTCGCAGTAGGAGTAGTAGTAGTAGTAGTAGTAGTAGTCGTAGTAGTAGTAGTAGTAGTAGTCGTAGTCGTAGTCGTAGTCGTAGTCGTAGTAGTAGTAGTAGTAGTAGTAGTAGTAGTAGTAGTAGTAGTAGTAGTAGTAGTAGTAGTAGTAGTAGTGGAAGTAGTGGTAGTAGTGGTAGTAGTGGTAGTAGTGGTAGTAGTGGTAGTAGTGGTAGTAGTAGTGGTAGTGGTAGTGGTAGTGGTAGTCGTGGTATTTTTAGTAGTAGCAGTAGTCGCAGTAGTAGCAGTCGTAGCAGTAAGCAGCAGCAGCAGTAGTAGTAGTAGTCGTCGCAGTAGTAGTAGTAGTAGTAGTAGTAGTAGTAGTAGTAGTAGTAGTAGTAGTAGTAGTAGTACTAGTCGCTGTCGTACCAGTGCCAGTATCAGTAACTAGTACCAGTACGAGTACTAGTAGTAGTACGGGTACTGGTACTAGTACTGGTACGAGTAAAGTACTAGGAGCAGGAGTTGCAGCAGCTAGTAGCAGTAGCAGTGGTAGTACTAGTACAAGTACCAGTACCGGTACCAGTCCAGCCATATACCAGATGAGCGCCGCCACAACCACGGGATAAGTGCGAGTATGCCTCGTGAGCACTTCTCGGTCTGCGCTGCCGTTGATCAAGCAATCGGCATCCTTCTTGCTAAGACCTCAAGTCCAGTCGTATGTTTGGTAGGGTCACCCGTCATCGCAGGCGGCTGCTGAATCCAACTTGGCAGTTGTCCGACAACTTGTCGATAAGACGGAGGCTGGCCCGAAGTCCGAATCTCTCAAAGTCATTTCGATGCTGCGCAGGCTTCCACCGAGTCCCAGTTCGTGGCAATACGCCAGCGACTAGATAAGGTGGATGCTGACTCCAAAGAGGCGGAGTGCAGCTTGGATATGCTTGGATCAGCAAATTCTGGATGACTGGCAATTAGCATCCGCACAGGTTCAGCTCGCACAGGTAGCTGCAGCAAAAGACCTTCAAGTTGAGGCTCAGATGCATTGGCTAGTCGACATATTAGGCATAAGTCTCCGGTCGAACAATACGTTTTGTCCAAGATCGCGATTGCCAAGGAGTTCGAGAGCCTGCGAGGCCGATTGGGCGCGGCCGAGCAGCAACAGGCCTGAGCATGCCCAGCAGTTTTGCACGTGCTGTTTGTTGGTTGTTGGACGACAGCTCTGAATGAACAAAGTGTGGAGCAGTTTGGGGACTTCGGGTGTGCTGCCTTCACAGTGTCATAGCGCCAGCATTGAACATCTGCAGCAAGAGCTAGCCCAACGGGCCGGTGAAGGTCTCGAGGCAGCATCGCATGACGACGCTGCTAAGGGGTAGCTTCTCGACACTCCCAAAACGATGTTCCGGGCATCATGGACACCGGTATACCCACAAGAAAATCTCTTCGGGTGTACTGGACGACCGTTCCATCCTCTAAACCGGCTGAAAGGGTCTTCGCAAGCAGCCCTTAGCAAAGCCTCTTGAAATGACTGGAAGGTTCTGTCAAAAAATGGCTCGACCATTGTGCAAGTTGTGCCATACGTGTCCACGACCGTACAACACCTTTGCTAGACCAGCAACAAGTGTGACGCAGTGCAAAGCTGATGGCCCAGCTGAGGGTGCGATTAGCTCAAAACGGTATCCCGATTCAGGAAACCCAATGCAGAAAGCCAGGCAGGCAGATAAGGAACTCGCACGCCGAGCCCCTCATCATTTTGTGGTTTCAGGTTTGCGACCCACGACCACACTTTAGGCTGTAGCCAGATATCAAGGTTTAGGGTTTGCCAACAATGTCTCATTTTTTCTGCTTGAGGTTTGTCGCCCACGACCTTCCTTTTTAGGATTTAGGGTTTGACAACCGGCGTCTCGCTTTGAGGCTTAGGTGGGAACCAGTGTCTTCCGTCTTTAGCGATTGAAAGTTGCCACACCCGCGATCTTCCTGTGGTTTTCTAGGAAACATAAGAGCTTGCAAGCCAACATCCCGTTTCAGTATCTTCTGTTGGAGGTCAGAGGTGTGCCACCTGCGATCGACTTCAGGGTGCAGCCTGAGATAATCAGAAGCTGAGGGTTTGCCGGCACAATGTCTTCTTGCAGCGTGAGGTTTGTCACCCGCGACCGTCCTCTTTTAGGGTTTAGGGTTTGACAACCGGCGTCTCGCTTTGAGGCTGAGGTGCAAACCAGTGTCTTCCTTCTTTATGAAGTTTGCCACGTCCGCTATCTTCATGTTAGGAAAAGCTAGGAGCTTGCAAGCCAACATCCCGTTTTTGGTATCTTCTGTTTGAGGTCAGGGATTTGCCATCCGCGTTCTTCCTTTAAGGTTTAGCCTCCACCAAGCAGCAGCTGATGTTGAGGTCTAGGGTTTGCCTGTCTTTTTTTTTCTGCTTTAGGTTTGTCGCCCACGAGCTTCCTTTTTTAGGGTTTAGGGTTTGACAACCAGCGTCTCGCTTTGAGGCTTAGGTTGGAACCAGTGTTTTCTGTCTTTAGCGATTGAAGTTTGCCAAATCCGCGATCTTCCTGTGGTTTTTTAGGGACAATGAGGAGTTTGCAAGCCAACACCCCGTTTTTTGTATCTTCTGTTGGAAGTCAGAGGTTTGCCGCCCGCGATCAAACTTTAGGGTTTAGCCATCGCAACCAGCAGCTGATGTTAAGGTTTAGGGTTTGCCAACACAATATCGTTCAGCCTTGGCCAACCAGCAGCTGATTTCAAGGTTTAGGGTTTGCCAATACAATATAGTTTGTTGTCGCTTGAGGTTTGTCACCCAAGACCTTCCTACAGGGGTTTTGACGGTTGCCACGCCTACGATCTTTATGTGGGGCTTGCAATCCAACATCTCATTCTGAGGTTCATCTTTTTGCAAACCAGTATCTTCTGTTCAGGGTTTGAGGTTTGCCACCCACGATGTTCTGGAAGGGTTTGGCCTTAGCCAACCAGCAGTTGGTTTTAAGGTTTCGGAATTGCCAACACAATATCTTTAGGTTTTGCTTGAGGTTTTCCACCCACGACCTTCCTTTAGCGTTTAGGATTTGCCAGTCAGCGCTTTAGGTTTAGGTTTGCGAACCGATGGCTTCTTCTTTCGAGGGTTTGCAATCAGCCATCTTGATTTGGGCCTGGGTGCCCCTGCAACACTCTTTCGGGTTCGCCAACCAACATCTTTTAGGGTTCGGGTGTTACCCAACCAACTGCTACACCTTCAGTATAATGATGCAATGCTACGGTTCAGGGGTTGCTAGCAAACATTTGTCCTTGCAAAATGTCCTTTCACGGGGTGGCAGCCAATCAGCCAGTATATTCTTTCTGTGCGGTGGCTTGCCGACCAACATCTCCGAGTATAATGCAGGGTCAGGTTACGGTTTCGGGCTAGCCGACCGTCTGTGCTGGCTCCGAGCTTCGTGGCTGCCATGCTCGCTGCAGCGTGAGGGTTTAGGACCAAGGTTTAGGTATACGGGTCCAGGGCTCGGAAGCTGCAACAAACAGCTTCTTCGGGTTCCGGAATCAAGTCGGTGCTTCTTTTAGCGGTCTGGGCTTTGCCAACCTGAACAAGTTCGCTGTCGTTTGAGTTGTCGGTTGGTTTCTTGAACCGCTGCTAATGTTTTCGCGAATCTTCGTCCATGTTTCCGAATTGAATTTGTCTCCAGTGTTTCCGAAACTGGTTTCCTGAATTTCTGTTGTTTTCCGAATTGAGCCTGACTCGAGTTTGTTTTCCGAGAGCATGCGGGCGCCTCGTTTTCCAGGGCCCAGTTTCGAGAGCGGTGAGGCCATGCCCACCCGCTCCCGCCCCTCTCTGGCTTGGACGGCAAGAGAAACACAAGAAACTTCGCTTGCCTCAGATGCCCCAGCGGCCTATGTGGCGGGAAACGCGCTGGGCCGTCGACCCCCCACATCGCAGCCGCGGACGGCGTCGCTGAGCCCACTGCGCCACGTCTGGCGCTTGAAGCAAAAGGCCTTGACGATGCTTCGTAGAGCAGACAGCTCGATGCGTGTTGGCGCCGCCTACAATGCCTTACAAAAGGATGGAAACAGCCACATTCTCGTTGCTGAGGTCCAACAGCAGCAGATGCTTCAGACGACACGGACTTGGTGCCCCAAGTGTGACGGAGTACTCGACACCACGACCCTCCACCTGAGCACTTGTGTTGTTTGCGAGTTCTGCTGATGGGCCGAACATCAGCGGATCCCTGCCCTCCCATGCCGTTGATTTTCGTTTGTCCGGCTTCGTCCACGACGTGCCCATCACCCGACGTGGTTAAAATCCGACCTCTGCCGAAGAAGCTGAGGCTCTTGGTTCGGGGTGCTGCACCGAAAAGTGGCAAGCCTTCTTTTAAGGAAAGTTGCAATTCGAAGAGCAAGCAAGGCAAGCCCGAATTTGCAAGAATGGGACTGACGTCGTCACCTTGATCTGCAAAGCTGCTTCCGCAACGGCAGTGGCCGACTTCCTGGTTGGACCGTTAGTCTCTTGTCAGCCATGTTTTTCGTGTTGTGAGCCATAGATCAGATCGGGTGTGGAACAAGTTGCTGCTTGTGTTCAAACCTCGCAGAGGGCATGATGCTGCAGGCTGATGCGCTCTGGTAAGCAATGCCTCTGTAGTGCCTGAGGGGTGTGACGGAGCTGCGCTGTGCCAGGGCTACACGCGGATGTTGTGTTGCCTGCGGATGTGTTGGAACCTCTCCGATCACAGACCCAACACGGGACATGTTTGGCGCATCATCCTGTCGCTGACGGCTTTCAACCATGTGGCTATTTTTGGCCTTGGGAGCCATCGGCAGCTGCACCGGCAAGCTGCCAGTGTGCAGGCAAAACTCACACGGTTTGCATGCGGTGCGGCCGTCAGGATGATGGCAGGAAAGTTTCTGCGTACCGTGGTTCGTGCTCACGAAGGGATCGGGCATCCTTGCAAACCGACTGCAAAAAATCAAGAAACAGAGATCAGAAGACAGGCCTTTAGGAGGGACCTCACTTTTTGCTGTTTGAGTCTCAGTCCTTTGTAGTCCTGTGGAAGCCGAGTACAGACAGCTGAGCACATGCTGCCGGCTGTCGTCATGTGCTGCGATGGGCCTCGCAGCTGCGGCAGGCTTTCAGCAACTCCGGCATCTCCGCCGTCCGGCAGCAGATCGACAAGCTGCACACTGAGTCTGCTGAGGCGCGGGCAAAGCATGCAGTGGAAAGGAACATCTTGAACATTCGAAGTGCCATTGTCAGTCTTGCATTCAGGCATTGAAGATTCTGGAAGTGCAGCTTTCCGAGCAGTTTTCCGGGCAGATGTCGGCAGTTGAGCTGAAACAGGTAGGCCGGTACGGGTTCTCTTATGCGTCGGTGATGCAAGCACGTAGCCTCTGCTGTACGAGGCGGCAGCCGCAGCGGAATTGCGGAAGGCGCTCGAAAGCTGGGCAGTGCCACAGCATGTGACCGCTCCACACAGCATCCTGAGATATCCCGGGAACGGTGAGCGAAGCGAGCGGGCGAGCAAGGGGCTTGGGTGAGGCCCCCCCGGACCACAGCGGTGTGGCAACAAGGCCCCAAGGCCCTCAGCGCCAGACCGTTTCGGCTTCGATAAATTTCTACATTCTTCCGCCGGGCCAGTCTTGGCCACATGGCCACAAACAGCCACATCTGACTCTGGAGGGCTGCTAGAGTTGGAATTCTTCTCGCTCGTGAGTTCCATTCCTGGCGGTCAACAAGACAAGCCTTTTTTCTTGCGCCCACGTCGCATTCGTCGCAGAAGCACCGGCTTGTATCGGTGCAGCACATATGAACCTCCCTCACCTCCCTCGATTGCTGGCACACGTGCCACGAAGTATGGAAGATGGGGTCGAGAAAGTACGAAGCCGAGGCTACTGAATGGACAGTTTGGCTAGCCAGTACAGTCAGCTGCAGCTCTCATCAGGTCAATGCAGTCTTTAGGTTCCTCCCTTCCGCATGTGTGCTCTCGGATTATCTGCGCGTACGGGCCCATGCAAGCTGCTGCACCGGACTCCGTAAAAGTCATGGGAAGAGCTGCCCGGAGGCTCTCGACGCAGAGCTTGCAGGGGCTCAGGCGGACGGTCTTAGAGGACTTCCTATCACTACCAGCGCCCTGCAACGCCTCGCGCCTCGCCTCGATGGAGGCCGCCTTGAGAGAGCGGCTCTCGGAGGTCCTCGAGCAGCTGCCGCTCGGCTGGAGCTCGGCGAAGAATAAGATAAGAAGAAGAGAAGAAAAGAGAAGAAGAGGAGAAGAGAGCGGCGAGAGCGGAGAGTCGCTGGCAGCTGCCCTTTGCCCTTTGCTTTTGTGCCGGTCGTCGGCAACCGCAAGCGGCGCTGAGGCCAGAGTTGGAGGCACGTCTGGAGGACCAGAAGGGACAGATCGAGGCAGTCTACTCTGGCGCAGTCTCCGGGCAAATCTCTCGAGCAGCCTTGATCAAACTGTGACAGGCCGTGCGGACTCGCCAAGACGTGAACTACGATGCAGTCGAATCGCTGCAGGCGCTGCCGCAGACACTGAGTGAATGCATGAAAAGGGACGGGTACCTTATCGAACACTTCTCTGCCTTTGATCCAGGCCAGCCATGCGCGCGCTGCACAGGAAGCTTCCAAGATCTCGTGGGGCTCTGCTGCCACAGTCTGAAAATCATCCTCCCGTTCTCCTTCATTGCTGAGATCTCGGGTGGAGCAGCTCGTGGGCATGATGACCGAGGCCGGAGCCGCGGAGCGGGCAAAAGGGACGGTGAAAAGCACAAGCCGTAGCCGGGTCGCTGGAAATGTAGGCAGACAGACTTCTAGGGTCTGGCCCAAGCCTCTCCACACTCCGTCCTTCATCTTATTTCTGTCGTGTTTCAACAATCGCTCTGTGCGTAGCCCCAGGAGCAAAGGATCCGTGAAGCAGAGACCACCCAAGCAAAGCAAGGCAATTCGTGACGGGAGAGCCAGTTACCTACACCTCCATATTTTGCCGTCAACGCTTGGAAGGCATCAGAGAGCTTGAGGCAACTCAAGCAAATCTCACGACACAGCGTGGCCCCTATTAGCCTCAGTAGCCTCTGCGGCGCTCTGAATTAAATTCCTTGATGCTTGTCAGAGGCTCGAAGATTTTGGTGGTGTCTTGGAAACTGTTCGGCGCAGTGTTTCCGATGTAGACGACATGCTGACCAAACGGCCCGGACCTTATTGTAAGAGCTCGATAATCCGTCGCAGCCGGTCAGCAGCCACCTGAGCCGTCGGACTGTTCTAAGCAGCTCTGTAATTGCCCCGAGTGGCGACTGAAGGCTGGGGGACGTCAGCAAGAGGCTTGAGACTGTGCAGGCTGTGCAGGCTGCGCAGTTGCAGGAGGATGGTGCTTCGACGCTTTGGTCTGTTCTTCCCACGTGGAGGCGGAGCAACGCACTGAAGCCGAAGAGCACAAAGCCGACTTGCAACGCTTGCACGACGGCTTGCACAACAGCACCATTTTGGCAGAAAGGCATCGGGCAGAGGCCAGAGGCCAAGCTGCCGAGTCAGAGCTGTCAAAAACTCCTGCAGTAGTTGGACATGCGCGTCGAGGACTTGCAACGCTTGACCATCCCGCTTGAAGAGCAAATGCATGCCGCTGCCTGAGAGAAGATCGGCTACGTACGACTCGTTCTCACTCGCTGCTCTCTGTCCGCTGCCCGTTTCCATTGCCCAGTCTGTATAGTGACTAAAGTGCAGTGCCATGACCAAGGGTTTCACTTGGACAGATACTTCTCAAGAGGAGAAGGAGGCATGCGTCGTGCGACTCTTCCAGCGCTTCCCGGATGTACTTTTACATCTGGGCGATCCACAGCTCGCGCAGCGGTTTGAGCTTCCCAGACAAAGCGTGAAGCTGAAGCAACAGCCGACTGAAAACAGACTCACGGTTGAGCTGAAGCGACGGCTGCAGAGCACCAGCGTCACAGCCGCAGCCCAAGGTGTGGCACAGGCCTTGGATGCCATGACCGCATCACTGACGTCCCTGGCACAGTCACCTCCCTCACACGGTCAGATGGCACCTGTCCAGCCCATGCAGCCCAGAGATCTTGCATTCGGCCAAAGCCAAAGCTTTTTCTCATCAAATTTGGCCAGGCAAGCCCACACCTCCGGCTCACGAAGTTTCGTGAAGCCTCGTCACGAGCTTCTCAAGGAGGACAGCCACAGCTCCAGTTCGCCCTCTTTCGGGCGAGCGGCTGCGACGAAGGGCTTCGCGAAGGCGAAATCCCTTCCAGCACGCGGGCAAAGTCCGCCGGGCGATGGCGCTGAGGTCTGGCTGCCGGGCCAGAGCTCCGACGAGGAGCCTTCAAACCCTGCACCGCCGGCACGGCCCTCAGATAGTGACTATAGTGAGCACAGTGAGCATAGTGCATTCTGCAAGAGTCCCGACTGCTCCGTCTGCGCCAATTTGAGGCGCACGGCAAAAGCAACAGCTCCACCTCCAAACGAGATGCGTCGCCGACCTCCAGTGATCCGAGCTTTGAGAGCCCGTTCTTTCCCGTGGCTTTGCAGCGCGATGCCACCGGCACCACAGAGGCATCAGATGCTGGTAGCACTAGTGCAGGCTTGGACATCAAGTCGCTTCGCTCGCCTGCGGCATCAGCCGCCGGTCGCCTGACCGGAGACCTCATGGCACACGCACGCGGCTTGGGCGCCAGGCGCGGTCTGGCCTTGCAGCTCAGCTCCAAAAGCTCTCGGTCCTCTATCGTGGTCCCCCCAATGGATGATGACGGACGGAGCACTCCGCCATCATCTTCCAGCAGAATGGCCGTGGGCATGCGCATACCAGACAGCGAAGAGCCTGCTGTGCAGCTTGTTTTTCAAACCGAGCCACCAAAGAGGCGGACCTCACGGTGCAACACTATCCCTGCCGATATGATGCTTGCGGTCGCCCCCCGCATCCTGCAAGTTGCCAAGGTGCCACGGCCTTTGCCAGCAGCATTCCCCATCAGGCGGAACATCATCTTCTTCGACTGGGATGATACACTGTGTCCGACGAGTTGGATCCGTAGTCTTCTCAAGGAGCACCTTGCAGACATGGAGGAATGGCTGGACCAGTATGATGACTGCCTTGAAACGGAAGAGGACTGGCGGGATAGTATACCCAGCTGGTTCAAACAACCGCTACCGGACGAGCCGCACGTTCGACAGCTTATTGCAGACCTGCAAACGGCCTGTATCCGAACGATACGAATAGCTCAGTCGCTTGGCGTGGTGTGCATTGTCACCAACGCAGTGCCAGGTTGGGTGGAGAAGACGATCAAGAGATGGTTGCCCAAGCTGCGGACTCACATAGGTGTGCATGGTGTCCATTCAGTCCGTTCTCAGCA
The DNA here is from genome assembly GCA_905221615.1 of Symbiodinium sp. CCMP2592. Taxonomy (NCBI): domain Eukaryota; class Dinophyceae; order Suessiales; family Symbiodiniaceae; genus Symbiodinium; species Symbiodinium sp. CCMP2592. The sequence goes on along the minus strand of CAJNDT010000255.1, from coordinate 69,689 downwards.
TCCGATCAAGGTTATCTATGCTCAGCAGGCCTACTGCGATGGGTCGAAGAATCAGAACCTTCCCTTCGTGGACGAGCAGGGTGAATTCATGCTTTGGAAGAAGGCGGCCATGGCTGGCGCCTTGACGGAACTGGATCACCTCTACGGCCTGGAAGAGAAGAACGAAGCCAAGGTTCCGGGGCTTCTGAACGTCGTGAATGTGGTCTCCATCGGAGACACCGAAGCAGAAATGAGTGCTGCAGAGCTTGCGAGCCAGGGCCTTCACAGCCAGCATCCAAAGCGGGGTCGTCTCTATCGACGTGCCTGTGGCCTGCAGGACCAGCCTGAGCCTGGAGGCAACCAATCGGAGAAACCGTGCGGAAGTCGGACATCCTCCAAAGATGGGAGCAAGGAGGATGCCAGTGGCAGCAGCGGAAGCGAGAGTGGTCAGGGTGCTAGCGGCCTCGAGCGCAGCGAGCGGGACCGGGACTGCGACTTCGGAGAGTTTGGGCCGGGACGGAGCCGTTCCTTAGAGACCTCGAACCGGAGAGCCTTCGGGGCCTTCCGTCCTTGGGTGAAGCTGATCAAACTCTCTGAGGGTTGTCAGGCCCGCAGGCTTACAGCACAGCTGGAGGAGATCGCTCAGCTCCTGCCCAAAATGTTGGCCCTACGGCGTGATGTCCGAGTTGATCTCACCGAAGGCGCCTCCAAATCCCAATTCTGGCAGAAGGCCCTCGGCTGTACTGAAGAGGACCTGCGGCTGGAGAGGCACCTTTGTGTTGAGACTTTGTGACCTTCATGAGCGCTGCGACCCGAAAAGTACCGTCGCAGCCATGGCAACATGAAAGGTTGGCAGGCACAGGCGTCACGTCTACGGCGAACCCAAGTGATTGACCAGCCCCGCGGTGAACATGTCGAGGCTCAGCAAGAAGCTCTGGTCGCAGACTCAGTGGCCAATCTGCCTGTTCCACTCGGTGGTGCAAACTCGCATCACCTGCTGTAGGAATGCTGAGCCTACAAGTGTCGATGTCTTGCAGTCGTCCTGCATCCAGTGCTGTCCTACGACGTTGTGAACGCACGTCGGTAGAGAAACACGATGACAGAAGCCTGCCGGCGGGTCGGCATGCGGCAGCCGGTTTTGACTAGGATTTGTGTGTTTTTTAAAAAGCATGTAAATTTATTAAGCCCCGTGTTGTACCTCCGCAGGGCGGCCAAAACATGACCACCTGCTACGTATTTTTCCGCTATATTTGCCAGACTCTTGCACCATCCGGCAGCTAGCAGCAATTGAGAAGTCCGAATCCCACTCGACGCGGCACAGCCATCCCCTACACCCCAGAAACATCCAAAGGAATTTGTGAATGTTCAGTGACATCCCCGCGCAATGACCCATCGAGGCCTGGAAGCCTCGACAGTTCAATACGGCTTCTCGAAGTGATCGAACCAATCACAGGACTTGACTGCGTTCACGCCGCCAGTTGAAATCGAGCTCGGACCGAGAAGTAAACTTCGCATTGGAATGGCGTTCGAGCACGAAGCAGAAACCGCACTATGCAGCAAGCACAACTAGCCCGAGCCTTCGTCCAGGCCTAAATCCTGCATCCCGGGAAAGACTTGATCGTCCGAAACGGCAGGCAGCCTGCAACAGTGAAGTCAACGGGAAGAACACAAGAAGTCGCGGAATTTCTGCTGTCCACGGGTTGGTGATGGAGTTCATTCTCTGTGTTGTAACCAGTTCTTCTCTTCCCGAGGGGAAGCTTGCTTCCGATCAGCAAGCACGCCAGCTCAAGGAAGCAGCCGTACAGGCGGCTGAAAGACGGGAAAGAGAAAAGGGAGAGCCCTTTCTTCGTTCAGTTCGAATTCACATCAGGAGCGGTTTGAGAGCGAGCGCGCAGCTCGGGAACTGCAACGCCCTGACCTTGGATTTTTTTCGCGTGAGCACCCCGGCGGCAGCTACCATGTCGACATATGTCGACCGTCCCAGGGCGCGAGCTGTTGGGAATCGTAGCTCGAGAGCGAAAAGCCTTTGAACGGCTCACCGCGGCTCATCTGCAGAGTCGTTGCCTGCATGCTGTGAAACCTTATCACTGATGCCCATGCCACTGGACATTTCCATGAGGTTCTCGAGCAGAGCCTGCTGGCTGTTGACGAGTTGGCTCGCCGCGAGATGGAGGCGGCTTGCATGTTCCGACTGAGTTATGGGTGCCGAACAGGTGGAAGCGCATGATTTGGTCATATTTGGTCACTCGTCACATGCTCTTGGAGTTTAGAGATCTGTCGCAAGAAGCGGATTCGTTCAGGCTGAGTCTCCGACACTCAGACATGGGTCTTAGCACAGACTTTGCGGGATCGGGCAGAATGCTTCAGGCTCGGGCACGTGACACCCGCCGGCTCTGGGATGCACTGGACAACGTCTCCAATGACCCGGCGGCTCAGGCCTCGCGTTGAATCCTCGTAACGAATCCGCGCCATTCCGCGGCCTCGCGGCCTGGCCGAGTGGAGACGCGTCTTGAGCTTGCGAGCATGCTTCAGCTTCAGCATCAGCTTGAGATTCTGGCAGAGCTTGGGCTCGAAGGAGTCTAGAGACGCCCTGCGCTTGGCCTTCACTAGGAGGGCAGCAATGCCCCGGATACGCACTCTGAATACCAAAAAGGCAGATTCCAGAGCTACACTGAAGCACTGGAGTGTCTGCAGCGCGTTCTCGTCATGGCAGGCTCCTGAAGGATGGGATGACGTTGCTCCCCAGCTAGAAGAGTTTGCAAACCAGATGCCGGAACCCCGTCATATCCAGGGCTTGTATACTATCCTTCAGGCTGTCCTTTGGTGTTGAAGGCGAGACGCCGTCAACGAGCCGCATGAGGGTAAGCGACGCAACGAGGCGGGCACATGCTCAAAGTTGACAGAGGTCTGCGTGACGTACCTTGCACTTTGAGCGTCTTGAGGCCACGTGGAAAATCACGAAGATCCACTGGGAACGTTCCAGGTTGGGCAGTCTAAGTAAAGTGGTGCTGGTCCTCTCGAATGCCACCCATGCGTAATGGGGCACTGGCAGGTATGTCTACGAGCTCTACTACAAGAAGAAGGCATCGGAGAACGGTTCGGAGAGCTCTTCGAAGTTTGATTCATTGATGAGTCCTTCTGAGCCTTCGTCGATGCACAAGGCGATTTCGAGAGAGCTCTATGACTGGCTGCTGCAAGAGAAGTACGCAGACACTCGGAAGAGACTTTGCTTTCACAGCTGTAAGACAATGCCGCGAACTGCCAAGGATGCCTCCATAATCGCGAAGTGGCGGAAGCCGGGCTTTGAGTACCTCTGCTCCCTTATGGCCATCGACAAGAGAAACACAAACTTTGGAACGACAGCCATATGCAACTTGGCAAAGCAATGCATCATCGCAATAGGGTTGGTTTTGTGCAAGACCGAGAACCTGTGCTGGACAAGCGGGGTGCAGCAGATACAGTTGAGCACGAGCAAGGTCGGGTGCCTTTGCACTTGAGGAAGGCAGGTGCTGCACAGCCGGCAGTCTCGACAGGTGGGAGAACCTACAGCAGTCCCGTCGGGCCATGTCTGTACATTGCAAGGCTGCATCTCTTGTTCTTCGCAAGAGTGTGGGCGGCTTGGAGGGCCCATCTGGTGGGACTCCCCGCGGCCAGCAGATCTCATCGGTTGGGCGAAGGTGCAAAAGCAGAGTTCAACAGCCCCTGATCGTCGAACATCTTCGGCAGGCTGGCTGCCCAACAGCTGAGAAGCCAGGCAAGAAGCGCAAGGCGCAGGAAGAGGGCGAGGACCCGAGCCACGTGTGGACTACGTCCAGCATGATCTGAAAGTGCGACATGTTGGGCAGGAAGCAGAGCTGGAAGCACGAGCCGCAGCGCTTCGGCGCGGCGTGAATGCAGGCCTCAGGCGCGCTGATACTCAGAACATTTGTGCGGATGTGCCTGTCTTTGGGCACTCCGCAATCTGTCGTCTCTCTGTGTTTCCTTGCAGGGCAGCCGAAGCAGATGCATTGGAAGCTGCTGCCGCTGCTTTCCGCGGATCAGCAGAGAAGGCTAAGGGTTGTCAGATGTAGGGAATGTTGCTACTGTACTCGTAGGTACCTGATTGAAAGGCACCCCCGCTTCGCATGCACGATGGCGACGAGGAGCAGAAGGAAGGAAATGAAGATGGGAATGATGAGCCCAATGAGGCAGAGCAAGAAGGCTGAACGCTAACGCCGCTGACCCACCGCAATGTCGCGGCTAAACAGAAACAGAAGCTGCACGCCTGCACGCTGTGGGATTCGGGGCTGGCACATCTTCCGCAATTTTGCAAGCAGGATGTGGAGGCTTCGCTGCCGTCCCAGCCGCTGACGAGTTTCCTGAGGCCCTCATTGGTAAAACGCTGATGTCGACTTAAGTCGGCAGGGCCAGATCAGCCATCAATCCGATTAATGGTAGTGCAGCCAAAAGCCACAGGTCAGGCAACGGCAACCTCCAACATGCGCCTGGTACTCGTACGGTCGTAATGCGAGCAGTACTGAAAGTGGGAGCTTGTCTCTGCAACCACAAGCATGTCGCAGCATCTACCACAGCTCAGGCCCTGAGAAGAATATCTAAGAATCTAAGGATATTTCATCGAAAAACCTGCGAAGCTAGTTTTTCCATTGAGGTATGCCTGCATTATTACACGTCTACGTACGCCAGTACGATCGTCTCGGGATGTGGTTTGCAGGCTGGGAGGACGCAGTCGGCATGACGGAACGGAGCTGAGGGAGAGCTAATGTAGGCTAACTGTGATGCGTCCGGAATGCCTGCATCTTCAAGACGTGAAGGTTTCCCAAGCCCTCAAAGCTCGGCGAGTGTTTGCGAGGATTTCTGCCCAAGCATCCGGAACGTGTCGTAGGCCGTCAATGTAGGGACCTAGTTTGCGCTTGCCTTAAGGCGTGCTGTCAAAGACACAGCCGCGGTAGTTTCGAAAAAGCGCAGCCGACCTGGGAGAAGATGAGATGAGGGTGCATGGCGACCAGCACTTTGGAAGGGATTCGATGAGATTCGAGACCTGCCATCGGCTCTGAGCCGAGCCGCGCGTCTGCGAGGGGGGTCTTGTGCTTTTTCAGCCGCTGCCCCGCCGCTCACAAACATGGAAGTCGAGGCGGATCGCCGCAACACTGGCCTGAGCATGAGGGCAGTGCACAATCTGGTTTCAGGTCCTCCGTCATAATGGCATTCCTGAGCCGGGAACCAAGCCAGCTTGTGAGTCTTGTTTTGTCACGGCTGCCATAGCTGCGACAGCTGGACTCTAGGTCCAGCATCCTTTCGATCCGTGTGGGAAGTGCGCCACATTTGAGGAGGAGCCTGTCACACACTTGCGTCCTCGTGAAGGTAGCTAGGTTTGCAAAATCCTGCCTGCATCCTCGGAAATGCTTGGAAAGGTACCCGTCGCCAAGTCCACGTCTCGCAGTTGGACAGGCTTTACCCGCCTCCATTTTCTGGCATTCTGCACCTTCTGCAAAATGTTTCCAGGCCACTGAAGTTCCCAACCAAGCTCGAGGACCGCCTGCATCGCCTGCAAGCCCGCCTTCGGCAGTACTCCGCCTGTGCAGGAGTGCTCCTCTGTGAAGGCTGCTCAGCACATTGCGGCCTGCACCAATCGTTAGCTCACTTTCCGTGCAAAGGTCGAAATTCTGGACGTTGCGGGTACCGCACGCGTGTCGTGCAGTCCATCCACGTGGCATTCACAGGGAAGAAAATCCACGGCATGCCGCGGCCATGTCGCTCTCGGGGCACTGCAGGTCGGAATACAGCATTCCCTTAGAGTCGCCGCTCGAGGGAGAAGGCAGCACTGGCATGGAGGCACGGCCGCATGCATTGCTCCGAGGTCAATTCCTAATTCTGCCTGAAGCCCCCCAGGTTGGCATCAGGCTTGGCGGCGCAGGTGCCGGCCTGTGCAGTGACACAGTGACTCGCGTCGCGCATCTGACACCTCCTTGTGTGACCTTGCTGGTGTACCGTCTACCGTGCAGAGAGAGCATGGTAAGAAGCAGGCGCGGAAGTCTCGCAGGGCGCTGTAGAGGTCGGGGCCGCGACCCATGTACACATCCGCTCGCTCGCATCTTGCCTCTGTGACTCGGAGCATCGACGGAGGAGGCAGAAAAGAAAAAGGAAGACGATGCCAAGTCATATTTGGAGGTGCTTTTCGTTTGAGAGGACTCGCGAAGCATCTTTGCAGAGCCCCATCTGCTGAGAAACATGGGCTGACTTCCTTCATGCAGTTCCTCATCCAAAGCCTGATGAAGGCAGGTAGCACGCAAACAGCAGCGACAGCAAAGGCAGAAACAAGTCCGTAGTACAGTACTTTGTTCAATGATCCGCTAAGGACAAACCGGAAGACCCGTGCGCCGGAAGACTTTATGCAGTCATGCATGGTTCCAGCAGACAACTATCAGGTACAAGTTCCTTCAGCGGCAAGTGACCAAAAAGATGATGGCGTGAGCCTCGCTTGGTGGATCTGGTCGAAGAGCTGTTCTTTCGTTCAGCCTGAGAAGCGAACTCCCTGCCGCTTAGATCACCGAGCTGTCAAGTGGAGGTTCAGCAGTCGGGCTCTCGGACTCTCCCGGATTTTGTCGGACCTTTGCCTGAATCAAGCAGAGGGGTAGTGGAACTGTTCAGGACCAGAAGCTGGAGGAGATGCTGACGAAGTTGAGTTCCGAGGCACAGAGCACTGGTTGGACGTGCTTCGTGCTGTGAGCCTGAAATGGTGCAGGTGACAGACTGTGTCCCTGTAGAGCAGCTGCAAGACCTGCAGAAGCAGGCGGAGGAAGTAGGCTGGGGCGCCTTGTCCGCTTGCTTTACTGACTGCATGTCGCTACAATTCAGGCGATCAGCTGCGAAAGGACAACAAGGAGCTGAGAGAAACGCTCGACCTACTGAAGGGCAGGCAACGGCTGGGGCTCCAAAAAGCGCCGGCCGTTCCATTCTCTCTCCCACGATCACGGATTCGGCAGGTACCGCTCCCTTCTAGTTGAGAACTCGGAGTTAGCACAACAGGCGCGAGTGCCTCCCGTCCGCGGCACCGTTCTTGACAGGAGCTAAGCACTCTGCAACATGGCCTGCGGATTAATGCTGCAATCGCGCTCGAAGCTAGACTCTCGCTCAAGCGCCTTCTAGGAATCGACGCGGCCTCATCACGTCGGATGTATCTTCTTCCAAATCCCTTGAAACGGGTGTACGAGGATGCCTTGCACCCGACGTGCACCCGACGCTTCTGAGTTGGTGTGCTTCGCATTCGAACTCGCCTTCGTCACATCTTCGGCGCATTTCTATTCTACGCATTCCGTTAAATGCCTTGAGTAGTTCATGTGCAACTGCTGCTGCTGCAGTGGAGTCACACTGGCCGCATGCCAGGTCGGAGAAAGCGCAGAAGGCACTTGGGGGGCAAACTTGGGAGGCTGAACGGTACGCTTGCTCGCCTTCGCAGGCTCGGACCTGGTCTCCATGCAGGCAACTTTTGAAGGGAGTCAAGCTGCTTCTGTATCCCTCACGGTTTGGCGCAGGATGATGTGGGAAAGATGGTTAATGAGAATGCCTTGCTGGTGTCCGAGCTGACAAGAGCCTGGCCTGCATGCAGAAAGAGATAGAGAGAGAGAGAGAGAGAGAGAGAATACTTGAGGCTCATAAGTTGACCCCTGTAGAGTAGCGTAGTTTCACGTACCGTGGGGGAGGCTCGCTTGCTTTCACTCGCAGCCTTAGCCAGTTTTTGTTTCGAGGGCAGAGCAGCCCCCACTGCCTGTCACGGCGCAGACAACCCCGACAGAGGGGGAGCAAGGTGGGGAATGTGATCTGTAGCGAGTTCAGTGCCTGCCGTTTTCGCTGTAGTGCCACACCTTGCGCCAGCTCCACGGCCTCGTTGGCCTCGTTGAGAGACCCGCCTAGAGGGACTAAGGACTGTTGTTGTGGTAGCCATAGGGGCCCGGTGACGAGGCCGGGACTCACGGGGTTTAGTGTTCTAGGCGGGGATCTCTACACGAAAACCAGGAGCAGACCGAGTAGTTCCTTGCCGTAGTCTGGAAAGACCCCGTTACCGGCCACTCCAGAACACAGGGGGTGAGCTGGGCGGGCCTATGGCCTGGGGGGCGCGCGCGACAGAAAGAGGGAGAGAGACAGAGAGAGAGAGAGAGAGAGAGAGTGCTTTTGAGCTCCAGCCGGAGTAGTACGGATCCCGAATGGTGAGATGAGGTGCGAGGCGGGGGTTTTTAGGTTAAAGTAAAAGGTGGGGATGCTACGGTTGAAAGCCGGCGCCTCGCTCTTACTAGGGGGATACTTTCACCTCGGACTTAACCCAGTGCGCACTCGTGCGCGGAGTGGGCTACCCACTTTTGTCTGCGTGCAAGAGAGAGAGAGAGAGAGAGAGAGAGAGAGAGAGAGAGAGAGAGAGAGAGAGAGAGAGAGAGAGAGAGAGAGAGAGAGAGAGAGAGAGAGTCAGAGAGAGAGACAGAGAGAGAGAGAAGGCAAGCAAGCAAGCAAGAGAGAGAGAGAGAGAGACCTCAACTACCAGGGGACCAACGCAGCATAGCCCACCGGGGCCGCGGCAACCCAGGCCACGCAGCTCCTCCAAGAATAGCAGTAGCCCGGACGACACGGCCCCGCAACCAAGCCAAGAACAACCTCTCCTTCTGCCGTCGTCTACGGGGACCCAGCAAGAACAGGGAGCTCAGGCCTCGGCCCAGCCCGCGTCACCGGGGCCCTGGGGCCCACAGGATGAGAGATTTGAGCAAGAAGTTTGGGACTCCATCCTCAACTATGTGCCCGGCATCCACAGCGAGCCGCAACAGCAAACCCAGACGAGCAAGCAACAAAAGAAGCGGGCAGCCCGCCCTAAAGCGGCAGCCGACTCGGAGCCCGCCGCCAGGCAACCGCCAACCACTCAGCCACCACTACCCACGACCTCGGAAGAGTCACGCTAGGACCAAGGCAACACGAGCAGCAGACCAGACCCCGTGACCTGCACAACCAACGCGACAGCCACCAGAGGAGTCTTGCGGGGACTGTCCCCCCTCGCCGCAGGCGCAGCCCGTGCCATCCCACAGGTGACATGCACGCCGGCCGAGCACAGCGCCGACCCCTACTACCAGAAGGCAGCACCACAAGACCCGGAGAACGCCCAGGAGACTCACATCCACCCGGAGCCCCACGTGACGATCCAGGAGATCCACAGCAGCGACACCTACTACACGCAGGCTTCGGGGACGGCACTTGGCGCTCAGCCACAGACCACCCAGCTAGTCCCACCGAGCGGGGAAGAACCTCAACACAAGGGACTGCATCCATACCTGGACGTTTTCGAGGATGCCTCCCCAACCAGCGTAGGAACGGGGCCCCACGACTACCTTCAGTGCGACAGTGGAAGACCGGGGGCCCCCGGGACGAAGCTGAGGAGCCAGACTGGAACCGCGACAGTCAGGACGAAGCTGAGGTCAAGGAGGAGCCAGACTGGAACCACGACAGTCAGGACGAAGCTGAGGACAATGACGACTCGGACTCGACGCAACAAGGCGAGAGGACGGAACCACCGAGCAGTTCAAGGGGATCCGAGAGACCCGCTGAGCCAGAGGGACCACCGCCAAACAGGACCCTGTCGAACCGAGCGGGGAGGACAGCCCCACTGACAGAAGAAGCTCGCAAAGAGCGCAACCGCCGCGACAGAGCGGATTGGAGAGAAAGACGCCGCGTCCGTCGACGCTTGGGACTGGAAACCGGCTACTTCTACCCGAGCGGTGCGACACACAAGAAGCGGCCGAGAAGTGAGCCGTGAGCACTAGCTTCCTCCTTGTAGTTAGCTAGGGACCTGGCTGAGTACTTACTAACCAAAGAGGGGACACAAAACCAAGCTCCACTATGTTGCAGGGGCCCCTGCGAACTTTCCCCCACGCGTTTGATTACCGCAGGCTGGTTAGCTACTTTGTTGGGCCTAGCTGGGCTCCTGCAGCTCGAAGGGGCCGTACCACCGGGGATTTTTTAAGAACAGTCGACAGCACCACCACCCAGCAACCACCTCAGGGGCTTCCGGTGTAGTGTGTGATGTTCCCCTATCGGCTTTAACCTGGCACCCCCCTGTTTCCTGCCCCGACAACACCGGAGCCCTACCACGACACCACCACCACAACCAGTGCGGGGCCCAAGTTGTGTGACGTTCCCTAGGCTGTGCGAACCTTTTCCCCCCTCCGTGCTGCTTCCCGGGGACCCGCACTGGCACAAGCAGCGTAAGTTCCACCAAGCCAACAGCAACACCAGGAGAGCGTGCTGAACCGACGACACCCCGTGCTGAAGTTGTTGTACCAGTGTGCTAATGCTGAGCCTGTTGTGACTATGGAACTTCTTACGCAACCAGCTGGGGAAAGTCAATTCACAAGCCGTAGAAAACCTACGGACAACTAGCACAGACACAGGCGAAGGCGGGGCACGTTGACCTAAGCGGTCTACAGGTGTTGATTCGGGGACTGCCCTGGCTGAGCAGCAACAACAAGTCTCACTCAAGACGTGGACAACGGCGTAGCGCACGCGCGCAGGGGGTGTAGGGGCCTTCCCTGCCCCCCACACGCCTTGCAAGCAAGCGAGAGAGAGAGAGAGAGAGAGAGAGAGAGAGAGAGAGGGAGAGAGAGAGAGAGAGAGAGAGAGGAGATAGAGATAGAGCGAGAGCGAGAGAGCGAGAGTGAGAGCGAGAGCGAGAGAGAGGGAGAGAGAGAGAGAGAGAGAGAGAGAGAGAGAGAGAGAGAGAGAGAGAGAGAGAGGGAGAGAGAGAGAGAGAGGGAGGGAGGGAGAGAGATAGAGAGAGAGCGAGAGCGAGAACGAGAGCGAGAGCGAGAGCGAGAGCGAGAGCGATCCGATCCAGAATGCCGGCTACATGATGTGACCCAAATCAACGCAAGGCCTAAAGCACCAACACCGCCGCAGCCTAGCGCGGCATCAGGCCAAAAGCTACCGGCGGGGAGCCAACCGGCCCAGGATGTGTGGACGCTTTTTCGCACAAGTGGGGGACTCCACCTCCGTTACAAGCCTGAGGAAGCGGACAGGTGGATAGGGAGAACCATCGAGACTGATGACAAAGGCGAGTACCAGGACTCAAGTACGGGGGAACACCTGAGCCCCTCTGAAACAGTGGAATATGAACGTCACCTTCGCCGACTGTGTGACCGGCATCGCACAGGGGAGATGGCAGACAGACTTGTGCGCATTGGACAAGTGGATGCCAGCAATCTCTGAGGAAAACCGCATCTACACCATGAAGTTCCCAGACCAAGTCCAAGCTATGTTGCTAAGAGCATGGCAGATCCGAAAAAGGATGAAAGCAAAGAGGGGGGGGAGCTCGCTGTCTGAGCCCACCGTAGCGGCCCCACCACAAGATGAACAGAACGGGGAAGAACCAGAACTGCCTGCCGCACCGGAGAGGAGGAAGCCAGGAACCTATAGTCAAGCCGCGCGGGAGGCACAAGAAACCCAGGAAGCTGGTTCAGCCGATGGTGAGGAAAAGACAGAAACACCCCGACGACCAGGAGGGCTACCAACAGGCCGACGAGGATGGGGACGACACATGGCCGTGGCATGGAGCTAGTGAGCCTGCAAGCTCACACGGAGCACAACGACCAAATGAGCCGGTGGGGGATCTTCCTCACAAGAACCGCCGCCTTATGATGATGCGACCGAACGAACCAGACGGGGAACTTCCTCACAAGAGCCGCTGCCTTATGACGATGCGACCGAACGAGCCCGAGGGGGAACCGACAGTGCGTCGCCGTCTGGACCTTGTTCCTAGCCCGCAGTGGCAAGTGCAACAGGTGCAGCAACACATGCGGCGCCACCGGGGAGAAGCTGCCACAAGGTCGAGTGCTGAACCTTAGTGAGCGTGAGCGCAGTGAAAATTTTTCGAGCTTGTAAAGCATGCAGCGGAGAGTGAGCCGTCAGTGAGATTTTCGTTTGCTGTTGTTCTTGCTTGTTTGGGTCTACCCGCACCCGGCTGCCCCCCTGATTTCCAGAGTTTCCGCTTGTGAAGCCGAGCATGCACAATGCATGACTGCTCCTCCGTTCCCTTAGCCGGGGGGACTGCAACATGTACTATACCATCCCTTCGGGGGAAACCGTCGCTACTCGACAACTCTAGTCCTTTTGCTGCAATTCGTCGCAAGTCCGTCGTTCATCGACGATGTCTGATCCGCCTACTGCCGCTTAATTCATCCCCTGCCTCATTGCGATTCGTGCACGGGGGAGCGGAATTCATCTGGCTTTCTTGCACCTTGAGCAGTCATTTGAGCACTATCGCACATCGCACATGCGGGGAATGTGACCTTGTTTGTGGTGGTTATGTGACTAAAATGTTTCAACCTGCATGTGCCGGTGCATGGGAGCTCTACTGTACTTCCTCATATTGCAAGCCCTTGACGATAGCCATCTCTAGTGTTCAGGGACGGGGGCTTGCAACTCCGAGGTTGGGAGCATACCATGTTTTTCTTTGCCTCGGTCATTGAAACGCCAAATCCAACCACTCCATCAAACAGGGTGTGGTTGGGCGGGCCTAGCACCTGAGGGTCACGACGTGACCATTACGCCCAGCAGAAAGAAAGAAAGAGAGAGACGAGGACACTTGGCGCAGCACTCGCGCGCAGGGGTCGGGGACCGGCTTCCCCACCCTAAACGCCGAGCAAGCAAGCAAGAGTCTAAAAGAGACAGAGAGAGAGAGAGAGAGAGAGAGAGCAAAGTCAATGTCAATTAGCTACTCAACTATCCGGACTGTGTGCGACGGAAGCTTGAAGTCCAAACGTAACAACGATCAAAGTCAATATCAGGCTCGGACCGGATGTGTGAGTCAGTTCGTGCATTTAGATGGGCTCCCGCATAGATGGCACAAGCTTCAATGGAGTTGGGATGTGTGGGTTGTTGTGGTTGTCGCCACAGGGTTCTGAGACTTGTTCGTCTGATAAAGGCCGATGCCCTCCTCGCAGTTTCCCCGAAGCTTGCTGAGTCGGATGCAAGTAGCAATCATGCTAGCACATCATCGTCATGATCATCATCAGCATCAGCAGCAGTAGCAGCATCATCATCCATACCAGCTCAGGTATGCAGGCCAAGATTGTGTCCATTCGGGACGAAATCGAGACTCTGCAAGCGCCGGCTACGTGACCGTCGGGAGAGTTGTGTTTCACCACGCATGTTCATCACTCGCATGACTGGCTTATCCCATTCTCTCAGTCAGCGACAGGGTCTTTTCGTAAGACTTGTGGAAACAAAGGAAAGCTGCCTGGTTGTGCGATTCAAGAGCGATCACCTTCTCACCCCAGTGAAGCTGGAAGGATGTTACTGTTTGCACTCCATGGTAAATACCAAATGCTCCGACTCATATCGACGATCAAGGATGGTTGCTGTGCCTATGGTGCGGCGTGGCCGCTCGTAACTCTGCAGTACACGGAATGTCGCGCTGGCTTCAGCACTTCCGGGTTTAGGTTGGGCCGCGAATGCGATAGAATGCAACCCGCCCAGCCTGGGAGGAGGCCGATTGCACACTGGTTTGTGGCTACCTCGACTTGCTGTACTGAGGAACGTCGCGACTGGAGCCAGTGTTGCAGCTGCTTCCGCGGAGGTGACGCTCCAAGAAACGCTGACACCGGAAAGCCCCAACCCTGAGCCTGGCCCACTGTCTCCGAGCATGGTGCGGGGTGCCAGGCCAGCTCAGCTTCTACTATGCTCAGCACCTTTGAGGCATCACTCACGGCACTGCACGACCCTTTGCTGCCCGAGTCATCGAGAGGTTGCCATGCTGGCTGCGACTGAGCCTTGGGAGGCAGGACTGCAGTTAGTTCAGTTAGTACTCTTCCAGCAATTTCGGATCTGTTTCGACAATTGACTTGACTGCGATCGGCGCTGCCCTGCCACGGGCTCAGGCACGCCGGGTTCCGCGACGGCCGGGGCCGAAACAGATGCAGCTCGAGCGGACGTTCGGAGGCGCCGATGTGCTTCTCTGCGTCAGTCTACGTCTATGCTGCTGTGCTATGCAGTGTTGTGTGGCAGGGGGTGGCCCGGGTGGCTTTGATTTCGGAGAGTTCGTTCAGCCATGAGCTCGGCCGAGAGAGAGACGAATCTTCAAAAAGGTTCCTGAGCCTCAGCCAGACTGTCAGTCTGCTTCGTGCTTTCGTGAAAGGAGCCGCAAAAAAGAGGCTCAGGCATACTTTTGGGCCTGCTTTTGCCCTTCAGCCGAGACTTGATGCAGTTGCCATAGCAGGCCCCTTTGCTTGCATCCTCTCCTCCGAGGCAATGTTTCCATCCTGTCGGTTTGAGTGGCACGAAGCCTTGGATCAGGGACCCCGTTCCAGCAGTCCTGGAAGCCGTGCTGAAATTCAAGCAGGAGGCCTTGGGCCATGGGGCTCAAGTCTCAAGGGGCCACAGCTGTCAGAGAGAACACATGCGAATCAGAGCGCACGTCGCTTGGAGGCCTCGGCTTGTGTGCAGAAGTACCTGGCTGAAAGGGCTCTCCCAGCGCGAGAACCAGAAGAAGCCGAGGACTGAGACACCCAGATCTGCAAGTTCTGTGCACGCGCACAGTCTGCAAAGTGGCAGAGTCTGCAGAGCTCAGGCTCCGGGTCCTTCGGGAGCATTGAGCTCGTCGCACTCGAAGACGCTGTCCCAGCTCGTAGGAATTCGCACGGCACTTCAGTTCCTATCGAAGTCTTGCAGACCTACGGTGGGCACATGATTTGCACGGTCCTTTTCAGTTCGTGCAGCGCGTGACAGCCATCCAATCGGCCATCCAACAGATTCGAAACTCACGGGAGCGACCCACCCGCAAGCGCGCAGAAGCTCTCCACGCCAGACGAGTTTCCGAAAGATTCCACAATGAGACGCCTAAGCATGTCCCAAGGTGCCTTTGATCGCGAGATGTTTGCTGGTGTTGAGTTAGCAGTAGCCATGAGTGAACTAAGAGCAGGCGCCATGTGGCAATATGTGGCAATGTAGACCTAATGCTAGCTGCTGTAGCTGCAGCTGCTAAGCTCTGAAGTGGCGGGTGCTGAGGCGGCCATCCGTTTCGTCGCTCATTCCTCGAGAAGAGCCTGCAGGCCGGGCCGGGCCCCTGGGACGCTCCTTACTCAAAGCACCCATGGCCCATGGCGCCACTGGCTGCTTTTGTTCGGATGCCCCCCCTTGGGTCTGGGCTATGCCTTGTGCCCGTCGGCACATGCTTTCAGCGCGCTTTCCGGATGTTGTTCGCAAGGATGTTGCTCCGGAGAAAGGGAAGCATCCTCCCTAAGGGCAGCATCGAGTGTTGTGGGAGAGGCAGCGACACTCTTCCATAGCTCTTCCATCATGCAGATTGCCACTCACTGCTGCTGTTGCTACTAATACGACGACGCCGCCGACTACTAGTTCTAAACCTGTCCCTGTTCCACTGCAACTCCACAACAGCTGGAGTTTGGAGTCGCTTACGAGGCAAGAGCAATGGGTGTCTCAAAACTGGTTTTGACCATGACTGGTTTCATCGAAAACCAGTTTTGAGATATTCGGCTCTCTGCACCAGCTCCCTCACTGCCAAGCCGGTCCACCCCCCACCCTTGGCTCTGGCCCTGGCACCAGGAAGCGGCGGATACATCGCTCCTTTTTCCAGCAACTCGACTCCTCCTTCCTCTACTGCCATACCACAGCGTTAGCCGGCCATAGCTTCTGAGTGCCTCACTGTCCTGTCGTGCCACGTCAGAGAGACCCATGCAGCGATTTGTGTTCTTGGAAGCTTCCGGAATGTTTGCTTTCCGCTCCCTGCGACTGCAGACCCACCTTCTCATCTCGGTTTCTGTCTTACGCCACCGGCGCACGTGTTTTTGAAAACACTGCGACGGTGTGAGTTGCTCCATCCGTGCAGTGGTCCTCTTTTGTGCTTGAGGCGTGGCTGTGCCAGGATCGGCGGGAGTCCTCTCCGGCAGCCGTGAGGCCGGCTGCAAAAGTCTGGGAGGTGAACAGGTGAACACCGGCGCGAGGACTTCAGTCGCAGTGCAGAAGGCTATTGGGGTCCAATTCCAGGACCACGAAGCCTCTGAGCCTGGTGTCGACGACAAAGTCGACGAGGTAGAGCAAACTGTCCGTACTCCGGAACATGGCGTGACGACAAGTGATTTCTCCTGCATGTCATTGCATGTCAGGTGACCAGACACCTTTTGCAGGCCAGGGATAAAATTGAAGCCTACGCCTCAGCGGGGCAAGACCGCCAGGGTCAGTGAGAGAAGAAGTCGAATGCATTCATGCACGTCCGTCCAAGCACCCTGAGCAGTCTTTAGGTTATCGTCAATCCAGTGGAGTTAATCTGCGACTGGCGTACGTGACCCGGGCAACGAGGCTGTTGAACGCGAGTTTGCGCAGATCATGGGGGAGCTGGCTGCGTGCGGCAACCAGCGCATTCTCCGGATTCTGTGCTTAGGGCCGAAAGCGCGGCTGTGGAGTTTCAGGGTTCGAACTGCTTGCCTTTGCTAGAGGGGGTGCTGGCGCAGTTCGGGAAGAGTGTCGACTGGTATCTCCGAGCCTGCGAAATTTGGGTAGCAGCCCATGACCATGCAGGCAAGAACCGAAGGAGAAACGCAGGTTCCGGGTATGAGCAGCCTTCAAAGCATCTATTCAATTCTAACCTAGGGGACTTTGAGAGTTGGAGAGCGAGGACTGAGGCTGTAGGCATAGCGTTTTGCGTCGAAAGCTGTGACATGCTGCTGAGCTGCACAGTCGTTTGTGTGAGGGCCGCCGCCCGAGACGTGCTTGACCTGGTTGGCTCCAGGTACGGCAGGCAAGCAACGCTTCCAAGTCAGTCCGTCCGGCAGGAGCCTCAGCGTGCACAGGCGTTCCGCTACGGCCTTGACATGCCTTCATGTTGCGCATCGTTGTGTATTTTGTTTGCCTGACAAAATGACAGGAAGTACCAGAGCTTTCCTGGTAGCGGAGATGCCGGAGGCGGAGGAGGAGACGCTTCTGGCGGCGCAAGCTTCTGAGCAGTTCCGGCTCAGCGCACTTCTCAGCACTCGCGGACGGGGACGAGTCCTGGGATGTGGCACCTCGGCCTGCTGGACCTCCGATCTCCGCGAAGTGAGGAGGCGTATTCTGGCCTGATATGCACAATGCACCCACCTCGCAGAGCTCGGACGTGATGAGCACTTCCTCTGCATCAAGACCGAAATCGTGGGCACCCCGACAACGTCGGCAGCATCTGAGATTGTGCGGTAGGTTCTGACAGCAACAACGGGGACGGGCGACCTGGTCTTTTTTTGGCAAAGTTTCGCCCGGCTGATGCTGGAAGACAAAGATTGCAAGTTGCTGAGACAGCCTTGTGAGTGCCGCTTGCAACATTTGGCTTTGCAACTGCGTGGCCGCAGCTTTGGACCGAGTCCAACCTGCGAAGAGTTTCTTGAACTCGCAGGTCTAACACAGAGGGATGCCTGACCAAGTCCTTGGCACAGCAGTTCTAAGGCAGAAGATTGTTGAGTCGCTTGTCAAGCGAAGATAATGCATACGGCACACGCCAGATTCGCAAGTTCTGCTGGTATTCCCAAGTCAGAACAGGCCATTGTGTCACTGCCGACATCTTGCAGGAGTCACAAAAAAAGGTTTCAATGGTATACTAGCTCGAGGTCGGATTGGAAGCGACCGACAAATAATCAAAGTCATCCCTCAAAATGGGCCAGAGTGATATTCTCGTAGCAGTGAGCTGTAAACCTAGATGAGGTTGAGCCAGCAAGCATGCGAAGGCACCTTTGTTGCTTGCTGCTTTGGGATTGTTTGGTCAGCAATGGGTGGAAACGAGACCTGGCAGAAGAGACACTGACGAGAGGACTTACATCTGCAAGGTTCAAAAAGGACATTATGCGGCTTTTCAGATCAGAGAAATATTCCTCCAGAGCTGCTCTTGACATTGGTGCCGGGGAGGGAACAACCACTGCAGCATTGGCTGTAAATTTTGCCGTCGTGGTTGCCATTGAGAAAAATTGGAACACTTCCTGGAGTGGTGGCTTTCGTTTAGACTCAGACCGCCTCTTGAAAAGAGACGGCAGCAAAGTAACAAATATCGTGCGGCTTCATGTTGACACTCTTTTGTCAGGTTCCTTTGCCCCTCTTGCCGATCAGAACTTCTCGGCTGCTGTCATTGATGCTGATCACGAAGCCACAGGAGTTATGCGCGACACGTTCAATATTTTGCGCGGACTGCCTTGCTGCGTGGAAACGATCGTTTACCATGATTATTGCGATGAGATAGTTTACGCAGTCGTCAGCGAGTTTGTAGAAGCGGGACTCTTGACATTTCGTTCAGCCATGGGCGAGCCCAAATGGCATTACTGGTGGTGCAAGGACGACAGGCCGGAAGGTGCCGCCATGCGGGTACTGTGGAATCCCTTCCATGAATTTCAGGAGCGTCTTGAGCGACTGTACCGGCAGTTCGTGGGCTGGGAAGGATCAATGCAGGAAACACTGAACGGAAGCACGTGGCTGCTGCTTCCAGCTGCTGCTTCCCAGATGTTCGTGCTGAAGATTGGGTTTTGGCCCAGCATGTCGTATGTCAGTTCCGTGACGAGCGATTTCGACCACATCAATTCCAACGGCCCTTCTGCCAAGCTTGGTGCGTTTCAGGCAGGATACGCAAAGGTGGTGCCATGGGATATGCCTTTCTTGTCAATTGTTGCAAAACATGGTGGGCGGCGACATGTGCTGTGGGCTGAGCTGGATCGCGATCTAAGCTTATTGCGTCTACACGCGACAACAGACCATCCAGTGCGGTGCCATCCCGGATGCATGGGCATCAGCTTTCGACATAGGGTCAGCTGGGCGAAACAGATAGACCATCTTCTGAACGTCGACGAAAGGCTCGTAGCTGCAACAAAAGTGGACGATGGGTTTGAATGTTGTCATACATGCTGCAACTATTTGTGGATAAAGAGTCCAGTTTTGAATCCCTCACGGTTGCAATGAGGGCCTTGAGTGGCCTTGACATGAGACCCGAAGCTAGAGAGTGAGCTACCTAGTACCAATATTTTGCTGCAGGCCAACATTGCATGGCCCCCTACCCTTTCACAATCACCTAGGAATGTCTTGAGTAGCCGCAACTTGCAGAACCAGTCGCACACAAAGTGATGGGAGGCTGTTCCCCGATGACAAAACAACAACACACCAACAGGCCATTTCCTGTCCTTTACAATCGCCAGACCCGACACCTCGCACCTCGCTCAAACCAGGGAAAGTATCCTTGCTGTGGCCGATGCCAATGGCAGGAAGGTCTTTGTCCGATAGTTCGCTCTTTGGTGGATCTCCCCACTTCAGCCAAAAATCATGAAAGATCGAAGCTTGTAAGCCACCAATGTAGATCTCCTAATTGCAGGGCCATACTGTTGAGCTCCATGAAGGCTTATGGATACGCTAAGCTACGTAGGACGCATAGCGGCTTCAAGGTTCGTGTATTCGGGCTCTAGGGATGAAATGGCGCTTAACCAGTTTATGTGCGGTTGGAGCCAAATGGTTTTCTAGCTTGACTGTATCGTGAAGGTTGACCACGGATATAAATGCCAAGTCTGTATCCTGGAACGCCGAAAATCAGAGTATTGATTTAAAGACTTGACCTCAATGTCCCGCAGCAGCAGCTGGGAGGGAGGCAAGACGATTGCTGCAGGAAAGACACATGGGACAGCAATCACAGCAGTAGTTTTTGCTACACCCAGATTTCGCGCAGCATGGATGTATACACACGGTTGTTCTTTGGTTCCAGAGCGTTTACTAGTGCACCGTATCACCTGTGCACTTCTACTGCTACTGACACACGTTAATCTTCAGGCAGCAAGTTGCAAGCACTCAATTGAACAGACTTTATGCTCTTGGTACCGATGCTGGCACGGCGGGTACTGCCACCACTTGCCAAAGCATGGGGGCATGCAGCCTAGCTTCTAGCTTTTTTGCTGTGTCGCATTGCAGCATCAGGCGATCAGACAGAAGTATCAGTCACTAGGTGGGTGCCAGTTCAGACAGCGACGTCCGTGACGACCATGCAGCAGCGAGGTAAATTGGCTTGTGCCGCAGCTTGACGTGTGCACCAATGGTGTTTTGATTGACCAGTCGAGTGCACCAGCTGCTCAGCGACGCGGAATACTTCCAGCAGGTTGCGCCGCAGTGTGAGAAAACCGTGCAGGTAGGAGTAGGAGTCCTGAATGTGCTTGGAATGGTCAGATGGTCAGGCTTTCGCAGAGGTGCCCTCAACTGGCTGTGCTGCCAAGAGAATTTGGGCTCGAGCCTTCTCCTCGCAGGTATGGCACCACTGCGGTGGCTCCAACAAGGCCAGCAAGGGCGAGTTCATGCAGGCCGCAGACCCCAGTAACGAAGGAGGCGTCTTTTTGTGGAAAACTTACTCGTAAGCACAAGAGGATCTCTCCGCCAGTTTGCGAACACTTGCACGAGCTTCGATCCAATGTGGCCTTCTGCTACATCCGCCCCAAGACTAGAATGACTACAGAGGCATGAGATAGGCATGTAAGACAAGATGATCCTCTCTACGATGATTGCAGAAATTCGCAGATGCACGATGAATGTGAATTAAGCTTATGAATTTGTAGTGACGTGATCTCGAAGCCGAGATCTTGTCGTTAAAAACAATTAAGTTGTCTCCCAGCAGCACATGTATGGAAGTAGTATTGCTTTCGGGAGAGAGAGCGAAACGAGAGTGTCCCGTTGTTGCAGAGGTGGTGAATCGGAACATGTAGGAACTCCGAGCAAGCTTAGGTGATGCTCCAGTTCATGGACGTGGAGAGTGTACAAGGCCGCTCAGCGACCAAGTTATCGCAGTGTTTTAGCAGCATCAGCATGCAGTCCTGCCTGCCTGCCTGCCTGCCTGCCTGCCTGGACCGTCATAGACGTTATGAGTCAGATTGACTCCACCGGGCCAGGTAAACCGCGCCAGATTGCCGAAAGCATTCTGCGCATTGGTCCCGATCGGAAGCTCACATACTCGCGGTGAAACGGGGTGAAGTGTTCAGCAAACTCTAGACCCGCACTGCCATTGTGGGTATTTTCGACGAATACAGATCGCATCGTTTGATGCTGACAACGAGCCACAATGCTGCAAGTGTCATGCTGCAAACTGCGGCGTTTGAATCAACCGAACGCGCTGCACATTCCAACGTTTGGAATCGTAGCATTTGAAGCCGCGTGTCGAGCATCGGGAAAATGCACCTCTCGGCAAATTCGAATTTCGCAACTTCTTGCCGCGAAACGAGCCCCTGCTAAGTGGAATTCCTGAATGGCGTACCACACATCAGGACATATCAGGACCATGCAAGTCGGAATTCCTCAATAGCTTGCGGCGCAACAAGACCGTTTTCCCCAATCGCTTGCCGCCAGGCAGGGCAGGCAACAGTCCGTCATCATCTGGCCTAGTTCTATGATGCCAGAAAACTGTTTCGATCCATGGCCGCTTTCTCTTTGCCTGTGCCACTGAAGGCAGTCGCTGATCTTGCCGCACTGGCCAATGACATGCTGTCTTGCATATTGAAGACTGGAGACTCCTGATGAGGATCCGTGAGCGCAGTCTCGACCTACATGTGCAGGAAAAGTGTGTGTGTGTGTGTACACCCTGATTCTAAGCTAAGGGTTTTGGGAAATTTTGGGAAGTTCGCAATTTTCTCGCAGCAGGGGGGCAGTGCATGCCTCACAGTCACTGCCCAACGAAGTGTCAGTGCATGGTGATATCTGGCCTGATCAGCCAGACGTACCTGCTGTAGGACAGAATGGCCACCAGGCAAAGCCGAAAACCTAGCATGCCGAGTCATGTGTGTGCGTGTCTGCTTCTGTATTGCAGTCAGGGACTTCAAGGCTTAGGTTTCAACATCAAGATCGTCAAAAGAAGTGGCGGAAGCCGATATACGAAACATTTACCATTCTCCGTGTGTGTGTGTGTGTGTGGGTGTGTGGGTGTGTGCGTGCGCGTGTGTGTGCGTGTGTGGGTGTGCGTGCGTGGGTTTGTGTGCGTGGGTTTGCGTGCGTGGGTTTTGCGTGCGTGCGTGCGTGCGTGCGTGTGTGTTGTTTTGGGGGATGCTTTTAGCCAAAGGTTCTATGCATCTACAGGTGATGCCTAGGTTCTGAGACTGGATAGCTCCTGACCTACATAGCTTTCCTTCGAGACCCCTGCTGCTGCGTGATTGATGCGAGCGTTTTGGAGGTTATGGCCCGGCTGTCGACGAAATGCAGAGGCGTCGTGTATTGTGGCTGACAAACATGCTGAAACCCCTAAAGGGCCCTGAGTGCCAAGGCGCACCCTGCGGCAGCTGGGAGCCGCGGCCGACCTGCTGCCTCTTGGATGCCTTGGATCTTCACTTCTTCAGCACTTCAGGCGCAGCAGTGCAAAGTGAGCTGAAGCGAGGCCCTCCCAGCTATCCAGACCGGAGGCCAATGGTGCTTTTCGTGCCCCTTCCGCGTGAGAGCATCGAAGGAAGATACATGAAACTTGATACATAAAAGCGCAATGGGATGCAGCAAAGTACGGTCTTCGTCGTTCGCAGCAGATTTTTTGTCAGAGCGAAAATCTACAGAGCGTGTCAGGCTCTCAACCTTTTCCGCACAGTGCTCCTTGCTGTCCCTCACCGAGGGCTTGAACCGGTTTCACTGCAGAAGATGCTTGCACTGTCCTCGCTGCCCATTTAAAAGACTCAAACGACTTGCAGTGGGAACAGTGCTTGCGAAACGTCGTGGAACTTGTTGTGTTTTGCTTGCTCGCCGAGGTTCAGTCTTTGCTGATCATGCAATATGGGTCGCGTTCTCACAGGAGAGTTCCGTCTTCAGACCATGTCTCAACATGTCTCAAGCCTCAGAACGGCCGAGGCCGGCTTCGGCTCAAGTAGGGCTCCCAGGCTGAGCAGAGAGCGAAGTCTGCAAAGCTTCGCACCCTCAGGCAGACTCTCCTCGCAGCCCGCCCAGCACAGGACAGCTTCAGTGCAGCGAAGGTGACGGGACTCGCAGGAGCAATTTTGATGCAGGACGTCGTGGTCAAAGACCGGAAGAGGCCGCACAGCCCACATGCGAGGATAGTGATCAGGGATGTGGATCAATTGCAGGTTGTTTGCGTGCGCGCGAAGCTTTTTTATTCCAGTCATGACGTGCGGAGTTGATCCTCCTATCTCATTAGACTTGTGTCATGCAGTGCCTTTCATGTCGGGCTGCTTGCACGATCCACAGTTGGTTTGAGTCGTTTCGTGCCAAGGCCGAGGCTGCAGGCAGCCATGGGCAGCACCGGCCCCAGAGCTTGCAGACTGGCGCCGTACTGAACTGCCAGGTATCCCTGTGTCTGGCTCGTAGAGACCTTGGTGGTCAAACGATGTCACGGGCGATCAGTATCCTGGGACAGAGTCATGAGGCCCACACCGACCATGATGGCAACCTCCAGAGCAGAGGAATCTGTGAACAAGGGAGCTTGATCGACCATGGTGTGGATAAAGGTCAGCCTTGCGTGGACTGAAGGACATTTCAGAGCCTGGACTGGCTCTCTTTGCGTGGAGCTTAACGCAGCACAGACTGCAATCAGCTGGGACCGACTTTGTTTCCAAGGGACCTGTTCATCCTGTCCTTGCTGCCTTGACCCCGGCCGTTCAGGCGCGGCGATGACAAAACCAAAGCCACCCAAAGCCTCCAAACAAAAGCAAAAGAAACTGCAAAGAGAACCTCACTCCTCCTCCTGCTCCTCCTCCTCTCTTCGCGGCTCCGCAGCTTAGGGCGCGTTCCCTGCTGCCAGGACCGGCTCTTCGCCTGCAGCTCCGGGCTCTCACGGAAACATCTCGAGGCATCCGAGGAAAAGGGAAAGACAGTGGAGAGCAGAGAGACGCGCGTCGAAATGGATCTGCGCCTGTTGGGCAGAGTCTGGGAGGGCCTATTCCCTCGAGATTCGCTTATTCGAGTGAAGGCTCAGACAGAGCAGCTGCGCGGCTTGTGCGAGCAGCTCGCGGCCTCAACACGCGAGGAGCCTGCTGCCCTGACGTTATGCCGAATGGAAGCAGGCGTGCATAGCAGTGTCTTGACTTGCGCTGAACCTGAGGCAGTTCGTAGTGCAAGAGCCCTGAGCTCGGAGCTGTGCAGTGCCAACACGTCACCGTGTCGCTGAGACACTGGGCGTGCTGTTTTGGCAGGTTGGAGAATGAAGCCGGCACAAGAGCTGCCGCGCATGGAGCGCATGGTGTGCGCCTTTGATACCTCAATGCTGGTATTGCTGGGCATTGTCACGTTCTGCGAAGCATAGGTGCTCATTCACAAAGCTTGAATGCTGACCAGGCCGCCTCCAGCAAGCCTAGCCGGAATGCCTGCCCTCCCACTGGCAAGGCGCTTCAGAACCTTTGCCTAAAGCTGCAAGCGCAGCAGCACGATCTGCGATGCTCGTGCCCTGGTTTCGGAGTGCACGGAAGACTGCTTGGCCGCTCTCAGCGAAGGCCATGAGGAAATCAAAGATGAGCAGCACCGCGAGATTGAGGCCTTGCGCTCAGTCGAACTTCATGTGGCAGGGAGCCCTAGCAGAGATTCCGGTACTGGTGCGAGGCCCTTGTCTCCCGAAGAGATCTCGAAGAAGCCGAGGTGTCTCTAGAGTGTCTTGCGCGGTGCTGGGAGATGGACAGCAGTGTGCTGGTTTTCAAGCGGACTTGAGGCAGACGAGGCGTGCTGGGCACCCGGTATCGTACAGCGATTGGAACATATCACTGAAGGAAGCATTGTTTCCCTTTCCGGCACATAAGAGGTCGTCAGGCCACCGACCTCAACGTGGACATCCGAAGCTGCCGGAGGACTTGTGGCTCGAAGCTGAGAGTTTTGCACAAGATGCCAGCATACCAAAATTACGGCATCATTTTCCTGAGCAAAGGTAGCCTGGAGAGTGAGATTGAGTCGGAGGAGGCTCGAGCAGCGGCACTTCGCGAGGCACGGAGTAGTTTCCTGCAGCTTCCATTCTCTGCATAGATGTAATTCTGCACCACCACACCCTCGGTAAAAGCAGCTACTCAACCGAGGAATCCTGGGAAATGGCTGTACTTGTGCCGTTGACCGTGACCGATACGTTGGCCAGCATTCTCGTGTGAGGCTTTTGAGGGCAGACGCTCTCGCTTTGCCACCGCGGAAGCAGCTGCCAGGAATGCCGAGTTTCTCGGCGAGCGACCGGAATTATGGGGAATGTGGCAAAGCGCGGGGTGGGGGGGGGCACATGCTGGGCGCACGCTCCGCTCAGGATCAGCACCATGAGGGCGACGAGGCGCCGAATCGCCGCAGAAGTTGCGGCCCGCAGGGCTCCCGGACTCCCTGGGAACGCGTGCGGATGCCGCCCTGCGGTGCTCTGTGCTGGCACGAGGTCGCGAAGCCGAAGCAGTCGTAGAGGCCGAGCAGCTTCGCGAGGAGCAGCTCTCCAAGACCGCCTTTCACTGCGAGGCACGAGGTGTGCGGATGTGTGCGGGGTGTCACGGGGCCCGACCCCATCTGAGACATGAAATGGTCTCACAGCTCGCGTGCTCTCGAAGACTTCGGGAAAAAATCTCTTGCCACAGCTTAAAGACTCGGCCGTGGTCATAGTTAGACTTGCAGTCACCGTCGCGGAGGCGATAAGTTCCGAGATCGCTGAAGCTCGGGCATATGCAGTACTGCAGGCAGGTGTTCTGTGTCTTTGCATGGAGCGATGCACCTGCTTCTCAGGGAGTCTCGGAGGGACCAAGTCGACGCATTGTGGACCCAGCAATTCTCAAGGCGTCTGGCTTCTGTCTGCACTGTTGACGACACATCTGAGTCCTTTTTCCCTGCGGTGGCCCACATGGAACAATTGTTTGCGGCCGCACGGTGGATGGGCTGCTAGTCATAGTTTCCGCCTCCTGCTGCTTCTCGTCGTTTTGGCACGGCTTCAGGCAGAGCTTGGAACAAGCCTGCGGCGCGAAATCGATGAGGCCATCAAGACAAGCAGGTTTTGGCCATGTCATGAGCTCCCGATGTCAATTCCGTGAAGGCTGAACGTGCTAACCGTGCGGAGGCAGGGCACGCACACCGCTTCACGATGTCAGAGTGCGCTCGTGCTTTTTTCGTCAAGGTCGCCGAAGTTGAGCAGTTCCATCGAGAAGCTTCAGAACTTGAGGAAAGCGGCATGCCACTTCTGCCACCTGTGCAGCTGCATGGCTGAAGTCCCTGTTCAGCGCAAGGCCAAGCTGGACTCCTTGAATCAACACGTCGCTGCTCGCATGCACTCGGCATAGTCTTGGGACACAGGCCTAATTCGGCTTACATCTGACATTATTGTAAATGTAGCAAAGGTCATGACCGGACGATCGTGTTCCTAAGCCACCTTTGTCAAACACAGATTTCAGGCCACACGTGAAAGCGAGCTGCATGCCATGCAGCGACGGCTTCTCAGAGAAAGGTTCGGCGCCTACCTTCCGGTCCTGACCCGAAGAGGTGTAGCCACCACTGGTCCTTGCTGAATCTAAGGTCTGTTGTCGGAACCTGAGAGAGGGAGCGACGGAAGCAAGCGGGAGAAAGAGAAATGCCCTTAGCATTTGTCAACAGCCTGCACGTCGGCTAGAAGTTGTCAGGATGCTAGGACACCGACGCGAGGCGAGGTGGTCACACCTTCGGAGGACGCGTGAGACGGTAGTTTACGTACACACCTTCCTCTTTCGCTGCACTACGTAGCGCCTGCTTCGGTTCACAGCTGCACAGACATCGTCGATCACCAAGCTCCTTTCCCGTTGCAGTTCAAGCAGCCACGTCGTTTGCAGCGACTTCGTGCAGAAGAGGGTTTTAAGAGGCATTGTGCTACTGCGTTGGGTTCGGTGGGCCTTGTTGACACTAGAGACATCAGTCGAGAACGGAAACCTGGGACGGAATAATCATGCCCACTTGTTCTCGGCTTGTCACGCCCAACCTTCAGATCCGCATGTTTCTTGAAGACTTACCTTGCAGATGTGTCAAACTTTGTCTGCCGTGCAGGACCAGAAGTCGGCGTCAGCGGCAGTTCTGGAGGCGGAACCGAGAAACCCTCCAAACATCTCCAAACCCCAAGAAGTCCCGTGCTCTCCCAACATCGCTCTTCTATGCAGTGCACGCACCTTCGCCATCCAGACGGCATAAAATTTAAGGACCCAGAGTTGAAACTTTACCAGCTGCACAGTCGAATTGGCAGGCCATGGAGAGACGGGTGGCAGAAGGCCTCCTCCGCGCGGGAGGCTGAGGGTCCTTTGTGTGGTCCGACCTGACAGGCCGGCAGCGTGAACAGGTGCTGGACTCAGGCCAGGGATTGTAAGGCGGAGTTGCAGCAAGGCTGCAGGCACTGACGCGCTGTCTTTGCTTTGTTTACTTGCGTGAAAGATATCCAACCTGTCACCCCGAAGATGCCAAGAAGGCAGAAGAAGTGGAGCTGCTGTGGTTTTGATGGTATGGAAGCCCAAAAGCTGCGGCAAAAGCTACGAGTGGGCATGTGCACGGTGCAGCTGGCACTCGCAGCAGAAAACAACCCCGTTAAAGCAACAAGGTTCAGAAAGTAACCCTATGATGAGCAGCTTTCCGTCTGAGGCCCTGCGCGATGAGCTGAGTCAAGTCCTTGCATGCAGGCTTGGACACTGCAAAAGCTCCGGCTTGTCTACATGTCACATGTTGGGAAGCTTTGCCGCGTAGCCGTCCGAGGTCACTGAGCAGTGCCCGGGCTGCCAACGAATACAAGGACATGGGGCGGGATCGCAAAATTACATAGTGACAAAGAAGTGCGAGGCAAGTTTCCACGGATCAGGGACCTTGAAAAGAAATTACATTCTCCGAAAAATGATATGGCTGAGATCGGAGGTAAGAAGCAAGACGAGACATGAGTTGTCGTCGCATTGTCCGCATCGCCGACCAGATGCTCATGGTCGTCTTGGCCATGACAGTAGTCATCGCTTGGTAAACACTACGCCGACTAAGACGATCGGCACCGCGGAGGAACGCAGGGCTCGAGCTACGTCACAGCCGTGCCGGTGTTGCATACCACGAGCGTATACGTTCCGCGGTATGCTTCCTTTTGTTTCCTCGGGCTTTGGCAATTCAACACAAGCCTGTGGAAAGATCAGAGGTCCGAAGCATGAAGGGGCTGAAGCAACGCTGCGGATCCTCGGGACAGGTCGGCCGCAAAACTCCCGCTCAAAGTGCAGTTTTGAGCACCGAGGAAAATGCGCGTACAGTATCGACATCACTCAGGCATACTCAGGTGAACCCAAACACCTCAAGTGCTGGAGACAATCGCGTGCGTCGGCTCAAGGTCTGCATGCAGGAGGCACCACTCCCGTATTCCAAAGTATTCCGAATTAGCCTGTGTGTTCTCTCCGCAGCTTGGCCGTGGTAGCCGGCCGTACCAGCCCAGTGCAGGCATAATCTATCTCTATTATGTATCTTTGAGATAGTTAGACAGATAGAGCGATAGAGCCAAGAACGATCAAGAGAACCGCTAGTAATTCGGTGACCAGATAGTCGTGAGAGAGTGAGTGAGTGAGTGTGGCTGGGTATTGTGAGGCCCCAGCAGGATCAGCCGTTGCTTCCGCCCGAAGGTTAAAGTGCAAGGCTGCAGGTCGGCTAAACACCAACGCCTTGCATCATGGCAAACCCGATGGACCCTTAACCATGACAGGGCTCTCGAAACCGTACCAGAGAGGACACTAGGCAAGCCCGCCCCCTGCCCTCCTAGGAAAAAATTGCTGGGAAGGCTGGCATAAGGGCAAGACAGCATGCCGTCCTCGATAACTTTCCAGCTCAAACGGCTCTTCCCGATGCAATCGCTCGCGACGGTACTGGGCCAGGTCTGGAGCGTCCCCGACAGGACGCGGGTAGGTGGCTGCTGCCAAACATGGCTAGTGCTCTTCCCGTTGGATCCCTTCGCAGGTACTGCGCGCTAAAGCAGCCCATCCAACCCCGAGGGCTCATCAGTCGGTTCACACCTGGCGATGGCAAGGGGCCGCCTCCACCGATGGCAACAAGTCTGCCACCTCCCTGACCGCAAACTCACGAACAGTTTTCTGAGTGAATCGCACAATGCCTGCAACTAGCTGCAGAGACCAGCACAAGAGGGCGTGACCAGATAGTCGTGCTTTTCGTAGAGCAGGCCGGGGCCCATAACAGACCGGATGCACTTGCCTACAGGAGGCGAGTAGCAGGCTTAGCCTTCAGGCGGGTTGGTAGAGCTAGAGTTGAATAATGTCCGAAAAGCATGCTGGAATCGTAGGTCTGAACCCTTGTAAGTGAGGGACCGGAAAGCGGTCCCTGAGTTGGAGAGCCAAGAAGAGATGCTGGATGTGCAAGCAAGTCTTGGAGCCCTCCCACCAGTTTATGCTCGAGGGCCTGCTTGCGGGGCTGTTACGGGTATATGCCGGTTGCTGTTACGGTGCTGGGCTCCGTTCCTATGAGTTCCCGTTACCCGCACCCGTTCGTGTTTAGGGAAACTGTGCTTGCATCCGTGGCGTTCTTCGTTGTCCTCCAGTCGCAGAAACTCGTGGGGGTCGCTCACGCGAACGGGCCTTTGTCTGTGTTGAAGAAGATAGAGAGATGCAGCGAGAGAGAAAGAGAGAGACATAGGGGTTGCTTCTGCCTGGATGAAATTCCGGGGGTCAAGCCGCAAACTCTATTTTTATCGGGTGTTCATGTCGAAGTCTTGGGCCCTAGGATTTTATCCAGGGTGCTTGTTCGAGCAATGGCTAGGGCTGATTTCTATCCCAGTAGCTGTTTCGAGGGGTCAGGCCCTGGAGTTTTATCCGGGGCAGGGTGGTGTAGGTTGGCTTGGATGGAGAGCTTCTGGAATTGCGAAATGGCTCAGCATGCTCTCATGGTTCTCCTGTGTGCGATATGTGCGATTTGCAGACTTACCGAGGGACACGAGGGACACACATGAGATACATGAGTCCGAAGGGTTCAGATAGTCTAAATATACATAGATTGGAGTCGCGATGCCTAACCATAGAAACCACGCCAGATAAAAACCTTGTTGTCTGACCTTAGCCTGCGGATTCACAACTCCGCGGTCAAGCCTTGTGGAGTTTTATCTTGTGAAATTCTGTGCGGAGATCCATGAGTAAGAAGAATAAGAATAGACAAAGAACCGAGGCGGGATAAAATCCTTGCGATCTCACCTTAGCATGCGGTTTCGCGCCTCTGCGGTCAAGGCCCCTTAAATTTTATCTTGTGCCGTCTGGGTTGAGATCCATGAGAATTAAGAATACTGAGAGATAGGCCCAGACAACCAGAATAGCAACCATGCACCCAACCCTCGGCATGCAGACTCGCGACTCTGGGGTCAGGCCCCCCGAGTTTTATCCTCTGGGCCTCGGGCTGGGATGCTGGGGTAGGCTGGGTGGTGGGATTGGGGATTGTGAGGCAGGATTGGGGAAGCACGCGTTTGCTGATGAATTCCTGCTGTGTTGCCTTGCTGGGGCGGATTCGCGACTCTTGGTTCAGGCCCCGGAGTTTTATCCTCGGGACCCTGGGCTGGGATGCTGGGGGTAGGCTGGGTGCTGAGATTGGGGAGTGTGGACAGTGTGGGAGTGGCCAGGATTAGCGTGGTTCAACCTGTGCCGATGAATGCCTGCCGTGTTGCCTTGCTGGGGTGGATTTGCGACTCTGGGGTCAGGCCCCGGAGTTTTATCCTGTGGACCTCGGGCTGGGATGCTGGGGTGGCTGGGTGGTGAGATTGGGGATTGTGAGGCAGGATCGGGGAAGCACGGGTTGCTGATGAATTCCTGCTGTGTTGCCTTGCTGGGGCGGATTCGCGACTCTGGGGTGCTGGGGTAGGCTGGGTGCTGAGATTGGGGATTGTGAGGCAGGATAGGGGAAGCACGGGGTTAATGATGAATTCCTTCAGTGTTGCCTTGCTGGGGCGGGATTCGCGACTCTGGGGTCAGGCCCCGGAGTTTTATCCTCGGGACCCTGGGCTGGGGCAGAGAAATCAGACAACTTGGGGAGATTGTGAAACGACCTGTGAGGTGCAGCCAAAAAGAAGTGTCCATCGCCAAGCTCGTGTTGTTGAAGCCCGTCAGATGTGCTCGTAGCACCCCCCGCACTCTCTAAATAGGTGTACTGAGGGGTTGTTCCACAGAGTTTTATCTGCCTCAGCCCGGTGGATTTGTCAATGGAATTGTCTATGTGTTCTCGGAATGCGGATCTCTGAACATTGGGGTCAGGCCGGAGTTTTATCTTCAGATCTGCTGGCTCTGAACCTCAGGCCCCAGAAATTCATCCGGATAAAACTCCGCACTGACCCTGAGCCCTAGAACGAACCCCTATAGAGAGACGTGGCCTCAGCCAATGGATGCACTATACTCGTTTCTCACTCCCCGTATCACAATCAAGGTATTGGGTGGGCTTTGAAGCCCGGGGAGTTTGACCGGTCCCCAAGCCCAGGAGAGAGGGAGAGAGAGAGAGAGAGCGAGAGAGAAAGACGTGGGAGGCTCAAGGTGCCTACATCTTCGACTCCATCATCCAGTTCGTCGAGCGTCTCAAGCGGGTGGGCGGGGGGGAATCGCTCCGACTGTGCCGCAGAGTGTGGATCCTCGCCCACTTGCGAAAGTACCTAGTCCTCGTCTGGGGGGGTGTGAGCCATTGCCAGGCAAACTCAACTCAAAGTTCGTGACACTACATCGACCTAGTAAAGGGGGGCAGTGCAAGAGCCTCAATTCGGACCCTTGTGCAGACTGTGAGTTTTTCCTCCGCACTTGTGTTTCCCTCACAGTGCTCCCTGAACCGCACCTCCCAGAGTACTTGTTCACTGGGCACGGGACGGCGAGATCTACATGACTGAGTTATTGGCACGAAGCGCGACTTCGTGAAATTTCGTGAACTTCGAGAGATGGCAATGAAAGAGCCAAGCGGTATCTGCCGCATCCGTTGTGAAGGTGGACGGCATGCCAACCTAGCTTCCGAAAGCAATCAGGGAGATGAGGAAGACCGCTGCAGCGGGGGAATGACCCAAAGCAGGGGAAAGTGCTGCGATGGAGATGGACGCCGAGTGAAAGGGCCATGTAAAAGTTGCACTTGCTCCGTGACAGTTCGTTCGTGTTTTGCTTTACCTCGGGGTGTGAATTCTGTAAACAGGGCCGGGGGGACAACTCCTCTCGATCCTTCTCGGGCAAACTCATTCAACCAGAGGCCCAACCTGGCCTGCAATCCTAGTTTCTTTTCAGCACACCGTCTTGAGGCAGCTGTTGATACATGAATTCGGGGGAAATAGAAGGCTTGAATTTAAATTTCAATCCGTCCTTGAGAACTCTACTGGTGCCTGCTTACAAACAGCGGGGTGACGATACAAGCTTGTCCTTCTACCCCAACACAGTGCATCACAGTGCTGACGCATTGACTTTGCAGGGGAGTGTCTGTCTGGAGAGGCAAATTTTTTGTCGCTGGAGCAGTTGCAGGGTTGAGGGTTATCCTACTAACGCGTTTCGTGTTGTGAGTTCTTAGTTCAAGGGGGACATTCCCGACGCATTTCCGCGCAAGTACCTTCTGCTTCTTTAGTACAGCCGAGCGTTTCCGAGAAAGAAATTGGGGGGGACCCAAAGACACCCCGCGAACCGCGGGTGTGCGCGCGGGCACGAGGGAAGGGACCTGAACGCTGTCCCGACCCTCACGCCCAGGAGAGAGAGAGAGAGAGAGACAGACACTTGTGTGTTGTTATATTGCTAATTTGACTGTTTCCGGGGACCAGCCTTGCAAGCATGCTTAAGCAAGTCTCACACAAGACACGAACCAAGGCGCAGCGCTCGCGCGCAGGGGTAGCAGGGTCCGTCCTTGCGCCCCACACACCCTGCAAGCAAGCAAGCAAGAGAGAGACACAGAGAGAGAGACACAGAGAGAGAGAGAGAGAGAGAAAGAGAGAAAGAGAGAAAGAGAGAGAGAGATGAGAACACATCGGGTGGGCAAGATGCCCGGGGGCCCTGACCGGTCCCTATGCCCGAGTGAGAGAGAGAGAGAGAGAGAGACGTAGGAGGACCAGTATTGGGAGTGCGTGTAAAAAGTTTTTGGGGGCACCGAGAAGTGTAAGCGCTGTGTTCCTGGGTTTCCCTTACATGTGTTCGTTGTTGTGTTTACAAGGAGCACCTCGCATCCCAAGTTTCGAATCCTCAGGCCGGGGGACTGTACGTGCACGCTGTACCATAACCTCCCTTTGGGGGAAACGCCTCATTGCAAATGCCGTCACAACCTGACGAGTTTTTTTCCATTTGCCTGCATCTCTTTGTCACTCCGTCGCTAACCATGTCTCATCCGTCTACCTCATTCTTCATTCTTTGCCTCGCTCCCCTCTTGAGCTCATAAGCAAGGGGGATAATTCAACCGGCATCTTTTTTTTTTTTTCGCATTTCAGCGGCATTGAACAGCTGCATGGGGATGCTCCACCCAAAACCCAATGAAAGCCCCGATGAGTGCCGTAAGGGCGCGGTGATGAGGCACATTGGGGGTCCTTAGCGTAAAGGGCCGGGGCTTTCGGCTGTAAGACATGGAACATCCCTGGCCGCCGTTGCCTGTACGTTGGGATCCCAATGCCGTCAGCTCACTTATACATGGTGCGGGACGGGCGGGCTGAATGCCTGAGGGTCGGGCCAACCGACCCCTAAGCCCGGCAGAAAAAAAGAAACAAAGGGATGCCCGGGGGACCTGACCGTCCCTCATGCCCGGGAGAGCGGGGGAAGGAGAGCGAGAGAGAGAGAGAGGGGGAGACAGCCTTTGCCGGAGTCCAGTAGCTGAGGGCAGCCTTTTCCTTGTTAGGCGCCCGACTGTCGTGGTTTAGCGTGTTGCCCCAATGTCCTCTGCAACTGTCGGGGGCGCACGAGCGCGCGGTGTAGGGGGTAAGCCCTCCTGCACCATAGCCCTGGCGAAAGAAAGAAGAAACAGAGAGTGAGGGGCGTGGTTGCTGGCCCAGGGGACCTGCCATTCTTCAGAATCCTGTTTCAGTAGAGCCAAGCCCATCCTGCCAAAATGGTGGATACCCGTTCTCCATGCCCCAGAGCAAAGCAAAGAGAGAGATACACTCCCTGTTATTCACGTACCGCGGCTTTGAGTGCTCATGACCTCAATGCGTCCGCTCAGCAACTTCAAAAGGAGGGGGGCACCACAGGGGCACTGTTGCAAAGGACTTGAAAGACTCCTGTGGTGCTGCCTGGGGCCGTGCACGAGAACTTGCTTCCGAATTGGGAGAGGCAGTGTTCTGTAGAAGGAACTTCGCGTTGCAGTCTGGGTCTCCGAGTCGCGGCCAGGCTCATGCAGCCATCGCAAGAAGACGTGCACAGGAGTTGGGCGCCGATCCACTGCTGAGCAAACGAAAGCGCGGTTGGGGTCCGAATGGTCTGATTCAGGCAGCCTGGTGTGGTGGCAGTGTTGAAATCTGAGCTGCAGGTGCCCTGTCCAGCTTGAGTTCTTTGCATCTCCGGACCCTCCCAAGCTCCAAGTTGCAGGAGGCGGAAGCACAGGAAGCACGCGGCATGGAAGAACTGGCGCAAGTGTCGGGTTCTCAGGGCTGTGAGTTCTCCGAGCCGTTCACCTTGCTTCCGAAGCCTAGGCGTAGCAAAAGTGCAGAAGACCTGGCCGAGCATGCCAAGCTCTGCCAGATGCTTGCAGCTCTGCAAAACGGGTCTGAGGCCGGACAACTGATGTGTCGCATCATGCACTCGCTTGCATGCAATTGTCAGGTGCAACAAACGAGCGAGCCAGAGGCATGTCAACTGAGTCGTTATCTTGAGATACTGGAGAAAAACCGGTGAGAGCATCAGGTGCTGTTTGGTTCTGCTTGCGGTGTCAGCGACATGTGCTCAGTTTACGCAAGGCTCTGCATAGTCCCAAACAGCTGCGCTCTGAGACGGCCCGGGCATGACGACACAGATACAAGCGTCGCGACGTGGCACTCATGGCCAGCGCATGCCGCGACATGTGAATTGTCACGAGTCATTAGGAAGCGTCATGCAAATCGAAACCGGGTGCTGGCACCGTGTGGCACTCCCGCGCACCATGATGCATCTCAAAGTGGCACCTCGAGTCACAGTCCACCCGTCGGTGCCCCTCCAGAAAAGCGCAGAGCCTCGCAGGCAGCCTCAGAGCAGAGCTGGTTGCCGAGTTTCCTTCCAAGCTGGCTCACTGCCAGGGCCTCAGCAGACCCCAGGACTTCTCCTCTCTTCTCTGCGCCGACTCACTCGTCCGCAGGGAGCAACTGCGCTTGAACAAGGCCTTGCAGTGTTTATCGCCACAGCCTCAACGTTGAAGACAAGCGACCTTGGCCAGGTGCCACTGTCACCGCTCCGTAGCCCGCCCGTGAAAGACTGCGGTGACCGGCTGTGTAAAATCTGGTCTGCCATACGATGGGCTGCGACAGCTGCAAATGTGTCTTAGCCCAGGGGCTTTTCGTGCTGTAGGCTCCGCAGCCGAAGCATTGGCACAAGCAGATTGACCCACCTGGTTGCCAGCTTTGTTCGTGTCTCCTTAAAGGCTCAAGGGCATCACACAGCGTCACGGAGGCATGAAGATGTTTTAGCATGGACCTGAGCTGATGCGGTGCGGGTATGTATCAGAAATCTCCGTGGCTCCGCTACAGAAGAGCACCTGGTTGGGGGAGCAAAAAACCAAAGTCAAGTATTCGATGCAGCTGCAGGCAGATGCATGCCTACACATATCAAGTTGGATCGGATCGCGTGCTAGAGAATCTTCGTGGCACAAGTTTCAGCTGGCTGACACATTCTATGTCCGTAACTCAACGAATTCACCCGCAGCCTGCAGCTTAGTCTCAGATGTCGATGCTCGGAAAGACTTTTCGTTGGATTCGCTTCGCCTGTGGGAAAGCCTTGCACTTGGTCCAGTCAGGTGCGATGAGCTCTGAGTCTGCCGCGGCCACCACATCCAGAGGATACACAAAGATAAAGGACATTGGATCAGGCGCATCGGCGCATTCTCACCATTCTGCCATAGACGCTTTTTTGACGGCTTGCAACTTCGTTGCCACATAAGGCAGCTATGGCAAAGCGGTTCTTGTACAGGACGAGATCTGATTCCCATGCTAGGCCTTCGCCCTTTGAAGTCTGGGGTCGTGCCACATGTACCAAAGGATAAAGAAAGCAAGCTCTATGTGATGAAGATCATCGACATGAGCCGAATGGACCCCAAGCAGAGAAAGGACCCGACAATGCAGACCACAAAGAACTACGACGACTGCCACAAGTCGGTATCACAGCGCATAAAGCCTTCACCAGAAGAAGTCGTTATTGTTTTGCACTGGATATGGCAGGTGTGTCACTTGCACTTGAACGCCGCCAAAATCGAAAGCCTCTCCCGAGCACAGGACGCCATCAACGAGGTGCGGGTGCTGTCGTCTCTGAAGCACCCATACATCGTGCCGGTGTCCCAGATACGATTCCTTTGGCCAAACCAATGGCATCGGCATGCCTCGGTCAGGTCCTATAGAGAAAGCTACATGTCCGAAGGCCGAAACTTGGCCATAGCCGCACGCTTGATTTTTGGACTTGCTGAGCTGGCATTGCCATGCACATGTTGTCGCTGAGGTCATGGACTATGCGGACGGCGGGGACCTCCATCAACGAATCCAACGCACACGGCAAGCCGGCAAAAGCTTCTCCGAGGAAAGGATCGTAAGGCGACCTTGCGAAGTCGTTCGCACGCGCTATCGCTGCCTTAATGGGCCCATGGGCATGTTCCTAGTTCCGAGCCTTAGCAGGTGGCTCACAGAAGCGGCGCTGGCACTGAAGTACTTGCATGACACGCTGCTTCTCTGGCACAAAAAGTCAGTCGAAGCAAGTTGTGCAAGCGCAGCTTCCGATCGCAGGACAAGCATGTGCTGCACAGGGACTTGAAAAGCCAGAACCTCTTCTTGACAGCTCAGGACCCTCCCTGTTGCGTTGCTCCGAGCCTCAAGACCTGCTCCATCGCCAGGATCGTCTGCGAATAGGAGACTTTGGGATTTCCAGAGTGTCCGACTGAGCAGCTTTCTTGAGCGATGGATCACAGCTGCCCTGCTGCACGGCTCTTGCAAGGATGTGTTGCTCCGTTGACTCTGCACCAAGCAAGGTGTTGGAAAGCACGTGTGCCTTCGCAAAGACAACGATTGGCACCCCATACTACCTGAGTCCAGAGATCTGCTGCTTGCTCAGATTGAAAGAACATGGCGCAGCACTGGTGCAGTGTGGTCAGGTTGAACCATTAGAGACTGCCGTGAGGTCTGGAAAAGCCTTACACCTTTAGCAGCGACATTTGGGTCAGATGCTGTGGAAACACCGCATGTTCCTGTTTGAGCCATGCCGAGTTACTGTCTGATCAAGGCGTTGGGCTGCGTGCTGTATGAGCTCGCTTGTCTCAGGGTTCCCTTTGATGCCTGTGCCTCACATGGACCGCCGCAACACCAGTCTTGGCCGCTGTGCAAGCCCGATTCAGGCAACAAGTCTGCAATCGCTCGTTCAGAAGATAACGTGGAAGCCTTGGTAGTCTTACTGAAGCATCCTACGTCTCATGCGGGTAACTTGCGCTTTGAATCCAGGCGAGGACCAACACCGGTTCTGCCGAATTCATACTCGCATGATTTGAGGCAGCTGTGCCGATTGCTCAGATGTCGCAGCTTTTGCAGGTTTGGTTTAGTCTAAGGCAGAGAGGAGCCTGGAAGAACCATTCAGAGCAGCAGCCGTACACTGAATCTGAGTGCTCGAAAACGTTACTACTAAAAGTTGACGGATGGAGCCGGGAGTGGGCCGAGCAGTTTTCAGAGTCAGGTGGAAAGGCTGGCGTGCAGGGGCAAACTTGAGAGAGGAGGCAGCACTTGGGGCGCAAGAGTGGCCGTTCCACGATACGTGTTATCTTCTATACACCCAATCTGTCGGACAGAGGGAGTATGCACGCTTGAAGATAGGAAAGAGAACAGTCTCAGTTGAAGACACCCTCGGCCCTGCATCCCGTCATCGATGCAATTTCAATATCCTGGTGTCTCACCAAGTCAGGTCTGTTTTTGAACCCACTACATGTTCCCATGTTCGCGGTTGCCTAGCCAATTTCACACAGTCTGCACTCAGGCTCCGCGTCCCCACATGGCATGAGGGAGGGACGTTGCCCCAAAACAGTTTGTTCTCAGAAATTCGCGATGGCCTGTGTAGTGTTAGCCCTTGGCTTCCCCAGCAGAGCTTTCAATGAGCCCGACTTCAGGCAGGAGTAAGAATGTGATGCCTTCTGAAGTGGCTT
The DNA here is from genome assembly GCA_905221615.1 of Symbiodinium sp. CCMP2592. Classification (NCBI taxonomy): domain Eukaryota; class Dinophyceae; order Suessiales; family Symbiodiniaceae; genus Symbiodinium; species Symbiodinium sp. CCMP2592. The sequence goes on along the minus strand of CAJNDT010000255.1, from coordinate 31,508 downwards.
CCGCCGAGTGTAGGCATGAAAATCGCAGCACCAGATGGAAAGAGATCAGCCTGTCAAGTGCCCTGAGGCGGTGATCTGCTTCATCGTGAACAAACTCAGAGGCCGAGCGCCCAGGACTGCTTGAAACGGCGTGGGTAGCCTTCGCCTAGCCGCTTCTCTTTGTTATTTCCAATTGTTGTCGGCTGCTAAGCCCGTTGCCCCAAACGCAAGACCCCAAACCCGAAGCCTGGAAACTTCACGAAAAAGACACGGCTAAACCCTCGGGAACCTGCCACGTGTGAACTCCCAGATCGAGGGTCAGGGGGCTAAGAACGACTAGGGCGAGGATGACTGTCACCGAGTGATGTCGAAGGGTTTCCAAGCGCAGGACCAAGTCACTGCGCACTGACCTGCCTCAAAAGGCTCTCTTGGATCTGCCAGACAAGGTCATTGACAAACCCTCGAGAAACGACAGGCGGACACAAGACACACAGACGCTGTCAACCTGAAGAGAACAGACGTCGCTAACGTCAAAAGGAAAGGTGCCCTCGATGGTATGGTCGTTCGGTACGCCTGAAACTGCAGGCAGCCCTGCTGTGGAGACAATTTTTGTCGTTTTTGGCATTCACGAGGAATCCGACTTGCATTCAAAACTTCCGGGCCAGGCTTGACTTGGTCTAGGACGATGGAGCCCTTCGGTTCAACGCAACGCGCAACGCAACCCTTGTGGTTTCCTTCAGCATCGTCTGTTGCTGAGCACAGTTGTCGTTTCTGCAGCTCCTCGGCGATCTGTACAGATCAGATGATCAAAGATGCAAGGCTCCAAATCCAGCGGCATTTTGTGGTCCGTGACTTCCAAACCCACGACCCAAGCTTGAACGACAAGACGCGCATTGTGATCGTGTCCAGAATTAGACTTAGAGGCTCTTTGAGGCTTAGAGTTTAGAAGCCAGGAGATCCTGCAGCGGCCCTTGATCCAATACGAGATCCGGAGAATGCTCCGCGAGGACGCAGAGCTGTCAGGCTGTCAGGTATTCGTCGGTGTCGACGTGTCGAGGAGCAGGCCAAAGGGACACGGGCGCAGCCCGAGGCACGGAGCGCTCGAGTGCTCCTGCGGTCGAAAGTCCAAAACTTCTACAGTCGCCGAAGGCTGGCGGACCTGGCATGGAGGCGACTGGGATAGCTTAATGTCGTGCCTGCATTGCAACTCCGATCATCCCACAGATGAAGAAGTCGCCGAGTATTCAGAGCGAGGTGCGCTTCACTCGCGTGTGTGAGCGAAGCATTTGCTCCCTCAAAGTCGCATCAAGGCAAGACGGGAGCATGCTGACAGCAATGACGAGGGAGGCACGCCGGCTCGCCGTGCAGGATGCTGTGCTCGAGTTATGCTCATAAGTCTAAGACATAGAAAGACAGCTTGAAGCTTCCACCAGCACATGCAGGCGATAATTCAATCTGCATGGTTCAGGGTTGCCCGTGAGTGAGTTGGTGGCGACAGTTGCAGTCGTGGCGGCAGGCGTTTCCAGGAAGGGATCGAAATTCATCCAAGCGTGATCAGTGGGGCGAGTGCACAAGAAACGCCAAAGCGGCTGCAGAGACTTCACGATTAACACAAAGACAAGATTCAAAAAGCACACATTCTGAGGCTCTTGGAAAGGGGCAGAGCTTGGATGAACATGATGGAAGAAATGCCACTGCAAACTCCCACGCAAGTACATCCGATTTGGCCATTTGGCCACCAGCCCATTCGAGCTTGGAGGTGCCCATGTCCAGGAGTGGTGACACGGCAACCAGCAAACACCTCTGATTCAACCTTTGCCAAAGTGCCCAGACAGAGCTCAACTTGAAATGCTAGGTGCTTGTGCTGGACCAAGAGACAGGAGTTTAACCCACTCACTTGCGAGTTACTGGGAAGGAGCAGGCAACATATGCAACGCACACTTGCACAAGCTGCCGACCAGGCTTGTCGTCTCGACATTGGCAGAATCCCGTCTGGTCCTCGTTGCGTTCGCCTCCGATGCCCAGAGTTACAGATGTGCTCTTGTACGAGGCTCTGAAGGGTGTCGGTGCAAGCGTTTGCCAGCACCCTAGCCCTAGCACTTCTTGCGTGGCGACCTGCTCGTATGACCGTGATGCATGCTCTGAAGGTATGGAGGGCGCTCACATGCGAGATCCTTCTCCCTCCAGGCGCTTTCAGTTCAGAGGTTTACTTCGGGATCCGACGGAGGATTGTAGCAGATTCCAGGCAGATGCCTGGCTTGCCTCGGCAGTGGGGCGATGTTTCCGTCGCCGGAGCGCGTCACACTGAGACGGAAGCTTCGAGCGACGTGTGTTGAGTTGTTGGGTTGTGTTGAAGAAGGCCACGCCATGCCACGCCGGGAATCAAAGGACGACGGTGAATGCGCGGCCAGAGCCTTCCCTGAGGAAAGCAGCTTCCCAAGAAGAGTGCTGCATGATGCAAATAGAGGCGCGCGAAGATGCCGTTCAGATCCATGCTTGTATACTCACTCCTGTTTGTCACACCTTAAAGCATCTGCGAAATGTGGCATTCCGCATTGATTTTGGCATCTCGCGTCGGCAGTCTCACCCCGTTGCAGGCAGCAGCTTTTTCAATGTGCCAAAAGCTTGCACATCCTACAGCTCCGGTCTCACATCTGGCATGTGCCCAAATGGTTTAAGACGAGCCATGTCATCAGCATGCGAACACGTGCACCGTGGCTTGGGGATATGGCGCTACAATGCGCTACCAGAACGTTTGTCTCTGATTCTGCTTTGCCGGCGTCTTGCCAACAGCTTCAGCAAGAAAAGCGCCACAAACAAGAAAAGCCAACAATCAAGCAAGCCAACACACGCGCACACACACACAAGCGTACTTACATCATACAAACATACCAGCACACAAGCAGACATTCGGACAAAACAAACACACGTACTCAAGCATTAGTATAACTGTATCCTTGTACACAGGCAGACAAATAGAGATTTATGCGGCTCTTATGTAGCAACTTGCCTTTTGGCGGTTGTTCGAGCATTCACAGTGGGACGCTGACACCGGGAAACCCACTTCGAACAGCTGCAATCCGCTCTATGCCATCATTTCCGACCTCGCCATGGCCCCTCCTCGAAGTGCTTTTCCAGCGGAGGGCACCAGGCTCCCAGGGCGGTGCAGCTAAAGCACCGGAGGCGTTTCTGTCATAGGTTCGGGCTGCACGATGACAGCTTCGAACTGGGGATGGAGTTGGGAGGAGGCTCTCAAGGCTCCCCAGCCGCCGTCCTTTCTCACAGACTTGGAATGCATCCGCAAGAGAGGCCGTGTCTACGCTTGCAAGCGACTTGGTACCGGAAACGAATATGCCGTGAAGGCCGGAGAAAGAGTGCTGCTTGTGTGTGTGTGTGTGTGTGTTGCCTTTCGCGGCCAGATTGTGAATACAAAAGCCATCGGGCTTCGAGAGCGGACAATGGCGAGCCTGAGGTGCTGGCGGCAAAAGACACGAGTTGTGTTTGTTCTCTTGGTCCTGTCGCGTCGAGTCTCGCTCCCTCCCACCTGAGGCGAGAAATCAGCGTAATGCGCGAGTGCTGAGCTCGGGAAGCTATTTTTTTTGCAGGTGAAGGTGTGCATTTCCACTGAGCCACTTTGCATTCACAAGGCTGCATCATCCAAGAATTGTCAACTTGAAAGAGGCCGCTAGTTGTCTCCCTCGCAGCTGAAGATGCTACGCTTCAAAACGATACAGCGTTGCAAGACTCAGACCCGAGAGTGCACAGCCTGATACATTCAGGCTTTCTGGGAAGGAAACTTGTGCTACATCGTCATGGACCTTGCGCGAGGCGGACTGCCTTTGCACAGCTGCGAGAGAGGGAGCTGGGTAGTCGCAGGCGGCGACTTGCACAGCAAGCTAGAGCCCGCAGTCGGCCTCGGCTCCGAGCAGTCCTCCAGGCCATCCTCGAGTCGATATGGGCACGCATTTGAAGCGAAGAATGATGTTTCGTATTTACGAAGAAGCGGGACGTATTCCAGGCACGTCTCCCTGCAGCTTCTGGGGGGCATCGCCTACATGCACTCGCACAAGGTGGGGGTTTCCCGTTTTGCGAGAGAGCTTTCATGTAGCTGCGCAGCAATGCAGGTCATTCATCGCGACCTAAAACCTGCAGGGCACTCAAGAGAACACTTCGCCCCAGCCCTAGAATCTGCTCCTGAGGAAAACGTCCTGATCGTTCGCAAGGACCCGAGAAGACATCTGAAACACGAAATTGAAAGGGTTGTCTCGCCGGGCTGCAGAACTCAGATTCCTTCTGCGGGCCGGAGCCACTTCGACCTGAAATGTTTCCAGCTGAGTTGTGGTTGAAATCCGATACGCATTTGTAATAACTCCTCAGTCAGAGCTCTCCATGGAGTGTCTAGGACTCCTTGGACCTCGCCGGTAACGTCAGTGCCGCAGCACCTTTCAAGTTGGATCTCAGGAAGTGTTCCCTCATGACATCCGAGCCATTCCGCGAATCTGGATGTGGGCACTGCTTGGGAGTGCTGATGCTATTATATGGACTATTCAATACGTATCTCTTCATAAAATTTACACCCGTCTACACAGCCACATCGTGCGGTGATCAAACTGCATTGTTGAAGCAGTTCGAGGTCGGGGACTCCATTCACGTGGGTGTGGAAATACACGTGCTGTGCTCTAACCCCAACCCATACGATGTCAAGATCTTGAACGACACACCCGGTCATGTGTACGTTGGCAAAGATCGAGGCCAGGGGGAGTTGTAATCAATCAAGGCAAGTATAGTCTATAGTCCAACGAATCTAGAGTCTGTGCATGTTGAGCTACAGTCCCGGAAGGTACGAATGTTGGTGTGCTTACACTTCTGGAAGGCTCAACACTCCCGTCAGAAGGACAAGGAACCATCAAAGTATATATGGACAGTCGAATCTCCAAAGACTCCTCTGGAACCTTGGCCGAGCAATTCCTTGGTAAAGGCGAAATTCCAATTTACCTGGAGCTGAAGTTCAATGTCGGGGTGGATATCAGCTTCGGACTGCAGCACTTCGGGACCACAGCTCCATTTGACAAGAAGTGCGGGATGAATATTGGTGGAATGTTTGAGCGATCGCAGAACAAGCTCGGACCGATGCTTTGCCGCGGCAGCTTCGACGAGTTAGAGGATCTCCCGCACTTGGGCGAGGCAGTTCCAGGTGGGTTCCCCCGGGTTTGCACTGTCAAGGGCCAAGGGCGACATGTGGCTCAAGTCTGTCGTGCACCTTAGCAAGGTTTGTGGGTTGGGAGCTCTGTTTGATTCGAGACTTGCATCATCTTGCATCCCGTGTTGCCATCTGCCTCCTTAGAGTTGCCTTGTCTTTGTCCGCTGAGAGCCACAAACCACCACAAAGCTGCAAGCGATCATTGCGCGCAGAACACGAGGATTTTCGGGACTCTTCCCGCGGCGCATGCTTGAACCATCAGACCTGCGATGCCGTGTGAACACGCGTGGTGTGTGGGGTGGCTGAACATGGCAATCGCTTGCAGGAGGGTTGGAAGTTGGACGAGACGGCACCAACTCACCCAGTGAGGTGCACCAGAACGCACCAGGACACCATCCTACCACTGGTCGTACCGTGCATAGTCATACATGCAGCAAAGAGCTGCGAAATGCCTGAGGAGTACTTGCACAGGTCAGCTTGAGGCGGAGTGCATTGAAAGTAACTCAGGGCTGAAGGCAGGTTTGAGGTTTGAGGCCTGTCAAGAGACGAAGACAACCCCATCTGAGCCTCGAGACCAAGAAAAGCGGAAGCAGCAGAAAACCGCTGGGAGAGTCTGGGCGGGAAAAAAGCGGATGCTGGTTGACCCCGGTGCCATCCCGAAGCACAGCAACCCGCAGTTCCTTGTCGCAATCGGTATCCCAGGAAGATCGGGCGGGTTAGGCAGGAAAGCGTGCATGCCTAGCTGCAACAAACGAGACTCCCAAAGTGCCCCATCCCATCTTGAAGGCGAGATGTCCTTCTCTGCCGCACAGATGGATCCAGATCGGGTGCAAATGGGCGAGCGACTAAAGAACATTGGAATTTTGGGTGTTGGTGGAGTTTGTTATCTGCTCGGCTTTTTCATGACCTACACCTGGTTCCAGGAACTCTGGGCCATGTGTCTGTCTGTTCCAGCTCTGCAGCGGGCCTCCAGCCGAACAGTTTCACGAGATGGATTGACGAGTTCGTGCATGCGCGCAAGAAGTGGTAACTTGCAAGAGCCTGAGCGGCCGGAGCAGATGCCATGGCACCGCGGTTTGCTTGGTGGTCTTGGCAAGGACCGACAGAAGCCCAAGCGGAGCCAATTCGATGAGCGCTCAAGGCTAATCAGCTTGCTCTCCTGTGGCATGATCAAGTGGACACGTGGAATGGACGGAGGGCAGCCAACATTGACCCGTAGCGAGTCCCAAGCCAGTGGAGACCTGCCTGGGCTGCCAAGTTGCACGCGGCTCATTGCTTGAGTTCTTCTCTGTTCTGATGCTGCGAGGGTTGTACGAATGTAGCCGCAGCCTGCGAGAAGGGCAGGCAGTCGTTGATTCTTAATCTGCAAGCTGCTCACAGGTACCAGCTGCAGCAGTCTAGTCTTACTCGTAGTTCCATTTAGACTTCGCCTGGTCACATTTTCCCTAGAGTCGGCAGCCTGCTCGGCAGGTAGCAGGGTGTTCAATGTCTGCGAGCCGGCTGTAGTGTTGAGCAGGTATTCCGTGCTTCAGAGGGTTCCAAGCATAATCGAGACGATTCGATGATGCGTGGTCTGGTCATTGGTGAGCCAAAGAGTTCTTCTCCGTACAGGGTGTGGCCGTGCCAGCCAGTGGCGAAGTCAACCTGGATTGCAGGCTTTGCTGAAGGGACGAGAACTGGCCACCGGTGCAAAAGTGAATGTCGCGACTCGATGCTTTCGCGAGATTCAGCAGGCAGTGCGTGCTGCCTCATGCGGTACTCTTGAGAAGCGTTTCTGTGAGGCACGAGGTCAAGATCGCAGACTTTGGCTTGTCCAAGTGCTTACGACGAGTCGGAGAACAAGAAGCAGGCCTGGTCGGCATCACTGTGATTCTTAACCTTGAATCTACCGACGGCTCAGCGTACGAGGAATGACAGCTTGCGGAACTTTGGACTACTTGGCACCGGAGGCACGCTTCAGATGAGAGCAGGTCGGATCGACCCGGCAAGCTCCAAGTCGCACCAGATGCCAATCCATACGACTGCAGCGTGAAGTTTGCCTGGCCAACAAGCTAATGCTGTCCAGGGGATCACTGCAAGACTTGCAGGTTGTGACCGGTCAATACGATGAGTCTTTCCGGCTTCGTTCTTCTGCTTCTGACGAGTTTTTGTGTTGAGCCTGCGTGGATTTACCAGCACGACAGACGAATTGACTTCTGGAGCTTCGGGGTCTTGCTGTACATCATGTGCTGGGCCTGAAGCATCCTACTGGCCCATGGCGTCAGCTGCACGTTGCGCCTCAGGCTGTCTGGGCGACTTCCCTTCGAAATAGAAGGCCGATTGTCACATTGTGCATAAATAATTGTCGTGCATGGACTTCATCCTCATGTTGTGTGACGTAAGTGTGGGTGTAGGAACAAGTGTCAGTGGTCGACTGGCGAAGCATTCGGCCCGCACGCTTTTCGACTTTTTTCACCCTCCTTTCGCATCTCGTCGCCTCGTCATGGCTTCGTCGCGCGCCCCATCCTCGACCGGCGGCGCGGGTTCCGCCGAAGTCGTCCTGGCGGAGTTCCTCCGCCACACGGTCGCCTACGCCACTGGCCTCTTCCAAGCACGGGCGGGTTCCTTACAACCGCCTACATACTGCGTGGGCGACCACTGACCACACCGACATGTTTCACCCTTGATCCCGACGTCTTCCCGCGCCATGGTGTTGGAAGGGCTTTTGGTCACGAAGGCGGCAGTGCGTCCGACGAAGCGTCGGTTTTATCACCTGGATCGCATCATGTGGCCATCTCGTGCCGCCTGCTTGGTGACCCAGTTCGTCCCGCCGCAACCTGCTCCCCACTCCCGTCCCAAAGAAGCGCCGGGCGGCGGTCAGATGTTATACCAGCATGTGTTTGATCACGATGAAATAGGGTTCCCAGCATTGGATTTGCAGGATGAGTTTCGAGATTGGGACGCTATTCAAGTGGTCCTGGCATGTGCACTCCACATGTCAGACAACCACGTGAGCAGCATCTGCGCAGGTGTTAAAAGATGGATTAAGTTTGCTGCGCCGCAAGGTTTCGACATTGTCTGGCCCCACGCTCGCGAGCTGGCTGCCTTTCTTCGCCAGATGTTTAAGTGGTTGCGCACTCACTTGGGTGTGCCTTTTGATGTTGAGCACTTCTTGGTGAAACCCTACCGCTTGCATGCTCCCGGCCACGTTCAAAAGCAACGGGAAAAGCTGCGGCCATGGGAGTTCGCCAATATGGTCACATGCACTGCGAGCCTGACCGGGTGTTCCAGGTCACTTGCCGCTTGTTGCGTCATGGCTGCTGCCGTCTGCATCCGCTTCCAGCATTTGCAACGTTCAGTCTTGGTGGACTACCACAACGATTGGCTTGAGTTCAGGTGCTCCATGGGGGGTTCGGCCCCCGAATGCTTGGGCCCTTCCTGAGATCCGCACTTCGAAGGTTTTAAAGTCTCCTCGAGGAGGTTCGGCGCTTGTTTCTGGCTCAGAAACGAGCGGAGCGACCTTCTTGTTGCCAAAGCCCCGGAGGCAGCGGACCTGTGGCACCGTGGCAGGTTTTAGAGGCTACACCTGCTGAGGTTGGAAAGCAACTCAGTCTTCGCGTTTTCTGGAAAAGCGGGGATTGCTGTTGCGCTGCGGACTGCCTCAGAGTGTGGCGGCACATGTTGGCTACAATCGTCTTCGCAGGTTTCTCCCCACGGGGGGGGGGCCACGTTGCGGATGGACGAAGTTTCCCTGCAGGCCATCGGCTCCTAGACAGAGCCCGTTCAGAAGGAGGACGAGTGCAAAGAACCAAAGCTTATGTCGACTCATTACGCTGACATCAAAACACTGCACAGCTTACAAGCCATGCGTGACGCGATCTGTACCGTCCTGAGAGTTGTGCCTCGTCATCAGAGGGACCGTCGTGGGGAGCCGGCACCTTCGAGCTCATCTTCTTGGTCCGCCTCACAGATTCCGGCAGAGGCCAGCGACTCGGATGAGCATGCACTGCCATTGGACGATTTGGATGGATGGTCGTGCTTCCTGCAGCCGGCCAAGCTTGACATTGTACAGGGCCGTGTCGACAGTGAGGGGCCGATTCCTTACTGTAGACAGTCGGCTTTCCCTCAAGATCCTGCGCGATGCGGGGACGGGATGCCGCCTCTTGACGGCGCTATTTATCGCTATTTATCAGAGTTGCTGCGGGAGCGTTCCCAAGTCCTTCAGCGCCAGACTCTTCGAAGCCAGAAGCATCTGATTGCATCAGCGGAAACACCGTCCTGCTTTATGCAGCAGGTCTGGACGTTTGTCATTGTCATCCACTTGCCTCCTCGGAGACAATGTGTGAAACATGGTCCCGACCCCTTCGGACACTTTGGCTGACACTTGCGTGTGCAATGCCTGCGGTCATTGCCACGTGAGAGCAGCACTGTGCTTTCAAATCACCACGAGTGACAGTGGTCAGTGCACCGCACGTGTATTTTGGAGCAGATGTTGCCGCACAAAACTCCGACATGCGCTTGACACCTTCACGCATGATGACACTGCGACTGGTTGCTTAGCTTAGTACGCAAGGCTTGTATTGCCGTCCTCTTAGGCCCCCATCCCCTTCGTCTCATCAGTGATGGATTCTTCGGCTGCCGCGGCCTGGGCTGCAGCTCCGGCTCTAGCAGTTGCGCACTATGTTCGCACGGGCCAGGGGGATGACTGGTATGAGCTGGGCCTGACCGTTATCGACACACGGTCACGGGCCAAGGTTTTCACCAGCATCACGGGCCAGAGATACCCATCGCTCACAGTGCTCGGTTACCATCCCCATTTACACCACATGTATGGCCTTCCTTGTTCGGCCCGGAAGCAGAGGGATGTCTTGCGTACCGTGCGCAGGGCATTGCAACCCTGGAGGACGCTCTCGGACCTTTCCATGTGGAGAGTTCTCGGCGCGTCGCTGCAAAGAAGAGTCCATCCTTTGTCACATGCCCACGCCCAACTAATGTATACAGGGGGGGGAGTACTCTAATTCCAGGTTTGACGCCCAGGGGGGAAATGTATACAAGAGGGCCATTGTTGGAGGCTTCAGGTTTGCGCACGCTTCATATTCATTGTGCACCCTCGAATGGGCCGTATCGCGAGGCTGGGCCATACGTACCTTCAGCCCAGACTATCCTGAGGAAGTTTAACTGGACCGTTCCGTGCCCGACAGGGTCTTGGGGGCATACGGCAATGAATTATGCAGGGGGGCTGAATACCGTACATTGTCGTGTGTTTGGTGCGGCCGTGGACGGCTTCCCCGAGCTGCAACTTCCGCGATCCCAAACCCTTAATCGCATAGTGAGTGGGAGCTGTATCCATAGGGTGTTGTGATGAGGTGTGAAAAGTCATACACCTCAAAACCCTCCCTGTGTACGTTTCCGGCTGCCTCGGGCACCTCCAGGAGGAAATGTATAAATAGAGGGGGGGTCTCAAAACAAGATGGGTGTAGGAAGATGCACCAGGAAATCCTGCAGGTTACCCTGGAGGAGATCGAGAAGGGCTTCTGTTCCCGGTGTTCCCCTCGCAAGACTGAAGCTGAGCTTGACTCAGTTTTCGGTGAGGGAATGTGGAGACCGTAGAGATTCGTTTTGAATCAGCAGGGCAAGCTGCGTGTGGCCCGAAAAACTCAACCTGAACTACCGGACTGGCTCCGGTTTCGTATCGGGACAGAAGATTTACCTGGTGCATACCGCGGTTTACTGGTGTGCCCTGAGCGCCTTGCGGTATCGATCACGGCCGTGTTTGTGTTATTCTGCTGTACATGCGATAAACTTTGCAGGGGATATGATTGAGCGCGACCCCGGTCGGGGCCTGTTTGTGTTATTCTGCTGTACATGCGATAAACTTTGCAGGGGAAATTACCAGTACGGCGGAGGGAGTGTGGGGGTGCTCCGCCCAACGAAGCTCCCCCCACACTCCAGGTAACGTACCTGCATTGGTCTGCGCCTGGGCCCCGTAATGGGCAGCTGGCGGGACCCTCATTGTCGCTCATCTTTCATCTCATTTCGTGCTATGTCATTCCTTTGTGTCTGGCGTGGCAAGGGGCCGAAACCATACCCCCTACGGATCATTTCATTTCGTTTTCGTATGCCATTCCTTCGGTCTGGTATACTTGGCACAAAATTCTCATCTCATTTTCGTTTGAGCATGTCCATGAGAGCTTGTGCATTGAGCAGTCATGTATATTGACCTCTACATCAAAAAGGTGGGACTGCAGAGAGCCTCCTCAGTTGTGTTCGGCAAGAGCTCCCTCATGAGGGCCTTGTCGTTATTCGGCGAAGTTGCCGGCCCACCGGGGTGCTTGTGTTAGCAGGTCTGGAGATCATTTCCGTCTCACAACATGTTCAGGTGGAGATCACTGAGCGGAAATCACACTTCCGGAAATCAGAGTGGAGTGGCGTCCGGAGATCACTGACGACTGCATGTGTTTTCATGTTTAGGCACTTTCTGGCTTGAGAATCTTGCTCGTTGGGTTAAGAAGACTGAATGGTCGGTTCGAAAGCAGATTGACGGATGCCCGACACATATGGTACCGATTCACTCATTGCTTTATTAAGGTTGGAATTCATATTGGATCCGTCACATTGCTGAAGGAAAGCCGACATTCTTCGCAAATCGAAGTCGTATTCTGCCATGCCCTCTTCACCAGATTGCGTGAAGAGGATATTTATTTATTTATTTGGATGGACTTGCTCGCATTGTACATGGCGCTCAGATCAATGCATCGGGAAGCAATCTCTCCGATGCGAAGGCCCAGGCTGCACAGAAAATCTTAAGCCGATGGCCAAGTGGATTAAGAGGTCGAACACTCGTTGGTCGCAGGTCGCCACGGTGATCGCAATATTATGCATGTGCTTGGATTGAGCACTGCATCAAATCTGTAACCAATGTGTGAGTGGATGATGGAGCTCGGCCTCAGCCAGTTGTAAGTTGCTTCCACATACGCTGCGCTACGGCATTGAGGCAAACCTTAACGCAACAGTCGAGTGGATTTAGGGGTTGGGGTTTTAGTTCTGTACGTGCAAGTGATGTGCAAGGGACGTGCAAGTGATGTGCAAGGGAGGTGCAAGTGTCGTGCAAGTGACGTGCAGCCGATGTGAAAGTGACGTGCAGCTTACACCAGGGGTCGTCTGAATCCTACACCCCTGTGGTTTAAGAGTTTTGACCTTATAGTCGGTTACACGTCGTCACGGTGATCGCGATGGTTCCACATGTACTTGTGGTCACAATGTTTACGCATGTGCTTGGTTTGAGCACTGCAGCAAATCTGGAGCCAATGCGTGAGTGCATGATGGAGTTTGGCTTCAGTCAGTCGTCGGTTGTTTTCACACACGCTGCGCTAAGGCACTGGGGCAAACCTCAAAGCAACAGTCAAGTGGTTTCAGGGGTCGGAGTTTGTAGTTCTGTAGGCGTACGTGATGTGCAAGGGACGTGCAAGTGATGTGCAAGGGAGGTGCAAGTGACGTGCAAATGACGTGCAGCCGACGTGCAAGTGACGTGCAGCTTACAGCAGGGGTCGTCTGAATCCTACACCCTTGTGGTTTAAGAGTTTTGACCTTATAGTCGGTTGCATGTCGTCACGGTGATCGCGACGGTTCCACATGTGCTTGTGATCACAATGTTTACGCATGTGCTTGGATTGAGCACTGCAGCAAATCTGGAGCCAATGCGTGAGTGCATGATGGAGTTGGGCTTCAGTCAGTTGTCGGTTGTTTCCACGCACGCTGCGCTACGGCATTGAGGCAAACCTAAAAGCGACTGTAGAGTGGACTCAGGGGTCGGAGTTTGTAGTTCTGTAGGTGCAAGTGATGTGCAAGGGACGTGCAAATGATGTGCAAGGGAGGTGCAAGTGACGTGCAAGTGACGTGCAGCTGACGTGCAAGTGACGTGCAGCGTACAGCCGGGGTCGATGTCGACCTGGATGAGCTTGCTCGCATTGTACTTGGCGCCGTCGGAGAATCCTACAGAATCGTTGAGAGTTGGACATGTGGAGCATGAGACGCCAGGTCGCAGCTCGGAAGGTCCTCAGTTCGAATGTGGAACTTCGTCGCATGTTGGACATGTTGTGAAGATTATGCTCACGGATAAATCCAAGCGCCAGTTCTTGACTCGTTGTTGGAAGACCTGCAAGTCGGACAAGGAGGTGTCGACCTGGATAGACGGCTTGACATTGAGCAAAGCCAGCCGTGCGAAGTTGACGACATAGACATCACACATTCAACGATGGCATGCGGATCTCCCTGCCAATGAAGAGTTTAGGCCTTATTGCCGGTTGCTCGTTGTCACGGTGATCGCGACGGTTCCACATGTACGTGAATTCATAATGTTTTTGCCTGTGCTTGGATTGAGCACTGCATCAAATCTGGAGCCAATGCGTGAGTGCATGATGGAGTTGGGCTTCAGTCAGTTGTCGGTTGTTCCCACACATGCTGCGTTATGGCATTGAGGCAAGCCTCAAAGCAACAGTCGAGTGGCTTCAGGGGTCGGAGTTTGTAGTTCCGTAGGTGCAAGTGATGTGCAAGGGACGTGCAGGTGATGTGCAAGGGAGGCGCAAGTGACGTGAGAGTGACGTGCAGCCGACAGCAGTTGGAGAGTCCGTCCATCCTGCCGACGGTTTTGCCGAGCGAGCAGGGTGCGGGACCGAGTTCTCCACCCGGAGGGATAGGGAGTCCCATTGTCCTACCGTCCTTGAGGGATAGCGCCTTGGTACAGAAGCGTGCGGTGCTGGATAGATGCCACGCGCATCTGGCGTCGCGGGGCTTCGGTGTACTCGAGCTGGCTACCCTGAGTCTTGAGGACGCAGAAGAGGTGAGGCACCAGGTAGCTGAGGAACTCGGCGTGGGCTACGACGAGTACATCGGGGATTCGATCTACCTGTGGATACAGGAAGCCCGTGAGGCTAGGGACCTTGTGGAGAGGACCTCTGGCTTCAGGGCTACCTCGTTGGCCTGGATGAACCTCAGCAAGCGACCGGCGATTGAGGGGATAGACCTTCAAGAAGATAGCGAGCCGGAACCTCCGAAGGGGGATAGGCAGAAACGCTTGGTCAATGAGGGCTCCCTGGCCCAGGCGAGAGAAGAATGGCTACAGGCGACTTGGGCTACCAGACTGAAGGAGGAGCTAGAGCTTTGCAGGGTGCCAGTCCTGAAGAAACTTCAGGGCAGCCTGGATCCGGATAGAGCCATCCTGGCGCTAGCTGGGAAGACGCGGGCTAGTACTCTCAAGCGCTATGTCACCATCTATGCCCGTTGGCGCTTGATGGGCGGCCACCAGGGCTACCCGCAGACGTCGCTGACTATATCATGGCTAGAGGCGACGAGCCCTGTGGGAGAACCGTCCCGGAGGCTATCCTCAAGGCGGTTAGCTGGATAGAGCGAGTGGCGGAGTGGTCCGTCGAGGCTAGAGCTACCTCGGCATGGGCGATCAAGGACACGGTGGTCGAGAAGCTATCGTGGAAGGCGCCATGGACCAGGAGAGCACCCAGGTACCCGGCGGCCATCCTGGTGAGATGGGAGCGGCTAGTCTTAGATGCTAGCGTTGCCGTGGGGTGGCGTGTTTGGGCCTGGGCTAAGCTCTTGAAGGTGTGGGGCAGCCTCCGATGGTCAGATCTCCAGGCTATGATCCCCAACGAGCTAACCATGGTGGAAGGCAGGCTATCGACGATCTTGAGGCGAACCAAGACGACTGGGGCTAACAGGCGCATTCGGGAGCTACCTGTTTGCATCTCGGAGAGAGCGTACTTCGAGGACCCTGGTTGGCTACTGGCGGGCTTCAACCTGCTGAAGAACCACGCGGGCTACCCCAGGGACTACCTTATGCCCAGGCTAGCGGAGAAGGGGACCCTGGAGAAGAAGATGGCTACCTATGCTGATGCCATGGTGGCGACCGCGGGGCTACTGGCAATGGTCGAGCACAGCGAGCGAGCCGTCCTTCCCACCGGGCTAAGCCTGAAGCCGATCCCCCCGGCGGATAGAGACATGTTGGGGAGATGGAAGCCCGAAGGTTCGGATACCTACGTCCGATCCTATGGTGGCCGTGTGGCTAGACTCCAGGCCATCTATGCGGAAGCGGCGAGAGCCCGAGATCGGGAAGAGCAGCTAGATGAGAGAGAGATTGCCGGCGACCTTGGTGGCTGGCTACTCCGAACTGGCAAGGCTAGCGAACACGACGCCGACAAACTTGCAGGAGAGCTACGGCGCGAGTGGGCGAGCGAACGGATCGTCGAGCTGGTGGCTGGTCCGGGGCTACCTGAAGAAGTCGTGGCGAGCGAGCCTCCCGAAGATAGACCCGAAGATTCGGCTAGTGAGCCGGAGTTGGGACCGGAGCAACACCGGAGCCGGCCGAGGCAGCTACTTAAGAAGGCTAGGTGCACTAGCTATATAATAGTAGAGCTTCCAGGTAAGAAGTTTCGGCTACACAAGGGGGGCCAGGCCGGGTGCTGGATGGGCCGTCGCCGGATATTTAAAAAACTCCCAGGAGTTCTCGGCTAGACCGGAGACCGACCAAAACACGCACGTTTGCAGGCTATGTTGGCCCAAGGGCCAGCGAGAAGGACCCCAGTCCAGTAATAGCGACACCTCTCAGGCTAACACAGGCGACGAGAGACCTGGGCCGGGAGAGGAAGAAACTTCAGGAGAGGCCCGGCGGCAGAGCTGCTAGGGGGACCCCCCAGGGACATTTCCCCAGTTTCCCGTGGCACCACTACCGGTCAGCCCGTTTGGCTGGGGGCTACCGGCTACCGTTCACGAACTGAATGGATAGACGCGCCGGAGGAACAGTAGGGCTAGGGCGACGGGACTGAGGTTCTGAGGCAGGCTAGTCGGCATGTGCACATGTGCGGTGCTTGAAGTGTTGCTGTTGGCTAGGGCTTGCACAAAAGAAACCGCCGTGGCTACTGATGGCTAGAAGGGTGGAGTAACGGCCCACCGAGATTCAGGAGAGCCCACGCTAGGTGGGCGAGCTTTTGCCGCTTGCGGCAGGATAGTGGCACCATGGATAGGTCCACCAACTGGGCGGACCAGTCAGAGCAGGCTAGCGTGCTAGCCCAGAGGATAGAGATCCTCCGAATGCTGGAGGAGTGGCTAGAGGTCGATCCGGCTAGCCTTTCGGAGCAGCTCTACGAGAGGCTAAGTCTGGACCGGAAGGCCAGGGACATGCGGCTAGCGGAGTACCAAGAAGGGGCTAGCATCCAACCTGGAGGCAGACTCTCTGCCAGGATAGTCAAGTACCAGAACGCCAAGGCCTGGGACGGGCCCATAGCCAAGAACCGCGAGTTGGCCGGGCCAAGGCCTCACCGGCCGGGCGAGACGCAGAGGAGGAGTCCTCCCAGAGCGACGACCTTGAGGATACACCCTGGAGAGACGAGCCAGCAGAGGCTAGTCAGGCTGCCGATCCGCAGCAGGCGGCGGCTAGCGCAGACGCCCTGGCCCGGCTCGGCTGGATTTGCTGCACGGGATGATGGGTAAGATGCTAGAGAAAGAGATCCGGGCGACCACCCCCGCGGCTAGGCAAGAGGAGACCCAGCCCAAGGGGTCAGAGGAGGCCAGCACGGGGGATAGGAAGCCGGCGAGGCGGCGAGGCATTTGGCAAGCCTGCCAAACCGGATAGACCCCTCGACGGTCCAGCAGACCAAGGCTAAGAACAAGCAGAGGGAGAGGACCGCGGCTGAGATGGCTACCACACAGCCGTTTTCGGCAGGGAAGATCCTGCCCATGTGGTCAACCTGGCTAGCGACGGCAGGATAGCGCCTGAGAGGGTGGCCCTCCACCAAGGGCGGCGGCTAACGTCAATCTGGATAGGCCGTCCAGCCAGCTGCTACGCGAGGAGCCGGAGGTCGTGCATCGGCTAATGGCACCTTTGCCGACGGCTAGCCAGGCTAAGGGGCGACCCTGGGGCCTCGAAGGGGGCATGATAGATCAGACTGGCCCCTCAAGAGCTTCGACAAGGGGGGCCGCCAGGATAGAATCTTCTCGCAGATGGCGGATAGAGGGCGACAGCCCCACAAGGGAGGGATACAAGACCCTCCTTGGCTATATAATCTAACCGATGACGACTTCATCGCGGTTAGCAACAAGGCGGATAGTGCTAGAGCCCTTGTGGATAGAATCCCGGATGGACGGGCTGGATAAGGTGCCGTCCCGGCGGTGTCACCCCTGGGATAGGCCGCTGGGATCCAGCCGGGGCTATCTTTCGATGTATCGTCGTCTGTGACGAGTGTGGGCTAGAGCAATGCAACAAAAGGATGTGGCATTGCCTGGATACGCACGGGGATAGAGGTCACACGTGCAATGACTGCCGACCTGGCCCGGCTTAGCAGAGCGGCTAAAGGCAGGGGCAGAGGCCGCAAAGGACCCTAGCCCGTGGTTTGCACCGAACGCACGGCTAGAAGGAAAAAGAAGGAGAGCGCCTGTACCTCGGAACAGTCAGTCGGTGTCGGCAGCCAGACAGAAGAGAGGGACAGGCTAGGTTTTCCAGGAGACCTGAAACACTTTTGGGGCTAGTCTGGCGGGGGGAGGGGGGGGCGCCTCCGGGTCTCGTCGGTGGCTCCTCCCTCTTTCCCAACTCTCTGGTTAGGGGGGGGGGTGGGGGGATCGGCTCCGGGTCTTTACGGTGGATCCTCCTTCTTTCGGGGGGGGGGGGTCGGCTCCGGGTCTCTTCGGTGGATCCTCCCTCTTTCCCAACACTCTGGCTAGTGGGCGGGGGAAATCCTTGTACCCACGGTGGCTAGAGCGTTTGATTTCAAGAACCTACTGTAGCCTTGGACTTGGGCTAGCTCCCTTTTGGGCTACGCCACAGCATGGCTTCCGCCCCTGATCCGGCAGAGCTAGCAAAGGGCTCCACTGATTTCCGCTATCTTTTGACCCAGAACCGGGTGCCGGATACATCCCAGGCTACCTTGTTCAAAGCCGGGATAGATACGATAGCGAAGTTTTCGGCGAGTTTCAAGGACGAAGCCGATTTGAAATCGGTGCTAGTCAAGGACTTCTCGATAGAGCCGGAGAGCACACTTGCCAACAGGGCGCTAGCGGCGGCCTTCCTGGGTGCCTAACTACTCCTCAGTGGGCGACCACCGGGACTTCGTGCGGGCTAAGTTCGACGAGGATGTTGAAGAGGGCCTCATGGAGAAGATGACCCTCGGCGAGTTCAAGGCGAGGTTTGGCGAGCACAGGGCTATTGCTTCCCTGGCCGTGATAGTCGAGGACGAGGAGAAGGACAAGAAGAGGATAATCCACGATGCGACCCACGGCGTCAGGGTGAACCACCGGATACGCTGTAGAGATAAGATTCGGGCTCCAGGGGCTAGAGAGAAGAAGCAGATCCTCCGTGAGCTGATTCGATGTGGCGAGATTGCCTTTTCGGTGGTGGGGGATATTTCGAAAGCCCATCGGCGATACAAACATCAGGCTAGTGAGCATGGCTTCATGGGCTGCCAAATAGACACCGAGGAGACGGTCCCCGGGGACACGGATAGCCAGATTGTCTACGTCAACAAGGTGGGCACCTTCGGGCTCTCCCCGGCGAGCTACTGGTGGACTAGGATAGCCGCATGTGGGCTACGGGCAACCCATCACCTGTTCCTCCTGCTATATGCCGATGACCTCGAGGCCCTAGGGATAGGGACAGAGGGGAGGAAGGGGATTCCTCTGAGTTACCTCCTCCTCTCTGTCCTGGGATATCCCTTCAAGTGGGCGAAGACTCGTGGTGGCTATAGGGTGGAGTGGCTGGGAATGAAAACGGAGTACTCCTCCCACAGGCTAGGAATGTCGAAGAAGCGAGCGTCCTGGCTATCTACCTGGCTAAACGACAAGGTGGCCTCGGGCAAGGTCACCGCCAAGGAGATGCAGCAGGGACTCGGAAGGCTAGGGTTTGCTGCCATAGCCCTTGACTGGCAGAGGCCATTCCTGGGGCCGCTCCATGCTTGGAGCGCGGCTATCCAAGGGAAGACGGGATATCTCATTATCCCAACAATGCTGCGGGTCCTGATGCGATGGCTAGCCGACAAGCTTGACCAGGGGGAGAGGCTACAACGTCCTGTGACCCTCTACGCTGGGCTACCACCACTGAGCTTTTTCACGGATGCTAAGGCTGAGTCCGATAGGGCCTGGATAGGGGGCTTCCTGGAGACATCCGAAGGGAAGCCGGGACCCTGGTTCTCGCTAGAAGTGGATAAGGCCTGGGCTCCCTGGGCCTTCTCAAAAGGCGATCCCAAGAAAGTGATAGCTGCGCTAGAACTGCTAGCGACCCTTGTGGGGATACGTCTCTGGGTCCCCGAGGGCGAGGATAGGAAGACCTCGCGAGTTGCCATCCGTGGATATACGGATAACAAGTCCAACGAGGCACTTGTGAAGAAGGCTATGACAACCAAGTATCCTTCTATGCTAATTTTAATGGAGGTGGCCGAAGAGCTATCCCAGAAGAACTGCGAGCTACAGCTCCAGTGGATACGAAGGGACATCAACCAGCTAGTGGACGACCTCACCAATGAGGAATTCAAGGAGTTCGACCCCGACCAGAGGATAGATCTGAAGGGGGAGGAATTCCAGTGGCGAGTTTTGGGCAGGCTACTCGCGCATGCAGATAGCTTCTACAAGGAGCTAGGCACGCGAAAGCGAGGGACCCCGGATAGGGTGTCGAAGTTTAGCCGCAAGGCCCGGAAGCTAGATCCCTGGTAGCCTGAGTGGCGACGCGTGGGGATGGATAGCCGAAGGCTATCGATATCTCCAGGCAACCTGGGATAGTTGCCACTTCCGATAAAAATGCGTCCGTGCTAGCTGAGTGTGTTTGCCCTGTCTGGTTGTCGCTCGGCTAGCTCGCAAGCTAACTATTCGCTACTGCTATCGTCCTGGAGGTGTTCTGGGGATGGTGGTGGGATATAGGAGCTAGTGCACGTACCTCGTGACGAGGGACGAGTTACGACTATGTGTGCTAGCTAACCTATTTCCACTCGAAGCTATTGAAAGTAGCTTCGCTAGAAACGGAGTTTCGTTCGCTATCGTCGCTCGCAGGAGAGTTGCCTCTGACATGCGAAGACAGGATAGCTGTGACTTGGAATGGCTACGAATGTGTATGACCGTTGCCATTCTGGATAAAGTCCCCCATCAGGGGGGTAATTTTGAAGTACCCGCCCTGCCCACCCTGGGGATAGATAGCCGACGGCTATCGATATCTCCAGGCAACCTGGGATAGTTGCCACTTCCGATAAAAATGCGTCCGTGCTAGCTGAGTGTGTTTGCCCTGTCTGGTTGTCGCTCGGCTAGCTCGCAAGCTAACTATTCGCTACTGCTATCGTCCTGGAGGTGTTCTGGGGATGGTGGTGGGATATAGGAATAGGAGCTAGTGCACAATAAAGATTCTTGAGTCAGGGGCTCCTTCCCGTGATGAGGCCAGCAAGCTCCGGGAACACCTTCAATGGTTGTTCTCAGCACGCGCGGGTAACGCAGCTCGATACGCCGGTCCAGTATTGCGCCAGGCCCAAGGCGTAGGAATGGCACAATTATCCACCGAGGATAGACTCGTCCACATGGTGCAATGCTTCCTTTACCGCACCCCCTTTCCTCACCATCTAAGGTCCTAAGGTCTCGTCAGAGTGGAAGCCCAGGAAACAACAAATATTCCCGGGTGAGACATTGGCAGCTCTCATCATTCCCATTTTGTACCCCGACCTTGTCAAAAACATGTACGGTTCATCGATAACCAAGCGGCCGTGTCAGCGGCTATCACAGGAAGCAGTAAGGAGGGGACATACATGAGATTGCCCACTATGCTGCCGTGCTGCGCATCAATCTTGCATTCAGGGGTTTCCATGAATGGGTGGATTCAGCTTCGAGCCCGAATGACGGATGATCGCGACTGGGCCTTGGCAGATCGCGTAGTTTGCTTTCCCACTTCCAGGCTTCAGAGCCAATCTGCAGGCTCTTTTGCACAGCGTCTCGGAAACCTTTGTGCTAGCACATGATCCATGTGTCACAGCACCTTTTGACCAATGGCCTTAGGCCGATAAAGTCAAAAGCGGAGGACATGGCCGTTTCGGCGGCGGCTTTCCCTTTTTTCGAGCTGGGCGCTAGCGCCTCCCCAATGGTATGTGATAGCCTGTCGCCGTAGCTCTCGTCGTTTCGCCTCCTGGATTTGGCTTGTGCTTGCTAGCCGACGCCCCTTGAGCCCAAGCCCTTTCGCCCGTCCAACGTGAGAGCTGTTGTCGCGGCGATGTGTGCTGCGGCGGTGGTTGGGACCCTGAACAACGTTCGGCCATGTTCGGCAGCGCCGGCCAGCCAGTGGTCGGACATTCCATTTTGCACTGCATTTTGCGATGTGACTGTGGTTTTGGGCGGCGGGCGCCAGCGTCTGGAGCTGACGCCGGGCCACCCAGATGTTCGCCAGGGCGCTTCTCCTGTTGATCTTCGGTCATTTCGTCGACGATTTCAACGGCACGAGGAGGACTGGCTAACCGCACCATCAGCCCACCACGCCCTGGCCGACTTGCATGACAAGCCTTCTAAGGCTCAGGGCACACATAGTCCAGAGCATCGACAGACAGGTGATTTCCGCCCGACGGCGGATCTCCTGTCGGCTCTTCTTGCACAGGGTGACCGGAGATCCTCGAGCAGGTTCTCCCGGTTTGACTTTCGCTTGGACATTCACCTTCATGAAAGGCTACGGCAAGGACCCTTCTGTCAACGGCCTTTTGCGTCCGACCCGGCGTGGGCACAGACCTCGCCCACGCCTTTGGGCGAATGATGTGATGCATGTCCTCGGCAACGCGGCCGTCGACATCGACTTCGCCTGCCCTCGGGGCTCTGAGCGGCCTCGACTTGGCACTGTGGTAGACCGTGCGCACGCTTCGTGCGGTGTGCCGTGTTCAGATTCAGTATGGGATAGCGCGTGACTTGTTGTCCAGCGCGCGTGTGCGCGTTGGCAGAAGTCCGGGTCGGATGTTGAACCTTTCGGCTCGACCACTTCTGGACTTCTCGCCCTCGCCAACCTATTCTTTTTTTTACCGACTTCACCAACTGGGCGGCGACTTGAGCGGGGGACGCAGAAGTGTGCACGCCGGCACCGGAACCGGCTTTCTTTTGGCGCAGTTCGCGCTTCAACCAAAGAGGGGGCATGGCACTTTGTTGGTATGTGGATTGTTGTGTAATGACTAGCTAGTGCGTCCTTAGCGTGGAATTTGCTTTGTAGGTGAGCCCTGCAAACCAATTCGTGCAGGCGTTGCGGACATCAAGCGCCTGTCAGGCGAGAGCCTAACTTTCCAGGGCGCCTGGAGCTTGGGTTTCATGCCGTTCACACAAGCTGACTCGTTGCCGTGGACGCTCGATCGAGCACGGGATTGCCGACAAGAGTATTCCACGCAGATGTTATTACCGCCACATCACACTCTGATCATTCCTAGACCCATTCTATGGTATGTTTTCCATCCACAACTTGTGCATTCCCGAGGAAAGTAAAGCGAATTCCAACTTTTGATGATGTGATCAGCAGGGGCTTGCACCGGTTTTTTTTAGCTCAGTGCCTATGCTTCACAGAACAGCGTGTCAATGATGAAATGAACTAATGTTTAGATGTGCAGATATGGAAAATTATGCGGGCGACTGGGCTTATAGAACACAGATGAAAAGACTAAACTTAAGAGACAAATAGTCAGAAACAGATGCGAGCCACACATTGCAAGCACCTCATTGCAGTTCTTTACACCCTCAGGCCTGGCGAAGCGTGTCAGAGCATGCCAAGGGCTTTGTGTGCCGCACTTACAATATCAGACCATGTGTCGATGGAATCGCTGTTGACTCTGTTTGTGGTCCCGCAATCTCGCGTTTTTCACGGAATCCGCCACAGACCCAGACTCCAACTAATGGTCGCAGGCAAGGGCTCCTGCGTGTCGACCCTGCAGACAGGTTCGACCAAAAGGGCAGCACTCTCAAACGGAGATCGTGATTGCTTCGCCCGTTTTTGCGCGTGCAGTGCAGCACAGGTTGCTTGAGTCATCCATGGCTGGAGGCAATGTGCCGAAGAGAAAAGGAGCTGGCTGCTAACTTTTTGTTTGCTGCTTTCCGAGGCGAGCACCGCGGAAGGTTCGGCCAACGCCCCAGCAGGGAGCTGCAATGCTTCGCTGCTGTATGTTTTTTTCTTAGCTTGAGATGGCTTGAGCAGAAGCGAAGGTGACCTGTTCGGACACGGACACCTCACCGTTGGAGATTGATTCTCCCACGGGACCTGGAGGATACCGTCACAAGGAGCTGTGCCTTCGCAGAGATATATCAGAAAGAGAAGAAATCTAAGCAGCCTCCATGCTTGCTCTTTCGACCGAAGCTGTTTCTATCCGCTACCGAGCCCCTCCTTTGTGCCAGCATCGCTTTGCATTCAGTTTTCCCGAGCCATGCAATGGGGTCATTGACCCGGCACCTCTTGACAAGGCCAGGATCGAAGTTTCGATTACAGACACAGCCCGTGCTTCTGACCTGCCAGGCTTGCCGTCCTAGCAGTGCTGCCTCTAAGATGCACAAGCTCCGCGGAAACATCGAGGCTCGGCGGCTTCCAATTCTGAAAAGTCAGGCCGCCTTTTGAAACCCACCATGCTTCGCACAAAACCTGCCAAGATTCGGAAGCTTAAGTGCACACGCGCGCGCAAACGCTTGCATCCGAGTCTTCCTATGCCTTAGCTAGAGGGATACATCTCTTTCTCTCCCTCACTCCAATCTTGCAGACGCAAAGCAAACATCGAGATGGCTGGAATGGGCTGGACAAAGGGTGCTGGATCTTACAACCCTGCTACTGTTTAGGACTGGCTGCAACGGCACAGGTATCCAAGACAGGCCCCTGCCCCTCGCACGTAAAGTGCCATCTGATACCATCTGCAGTTCCAGGCTAGACAACTTTGGGACAGAAGGTTTGCACGCAGCCATGCAAAAATACACGTACACACACACACACACACACGCACACACACACACGCTGCGACACCGCAGATTAGAATACGGCTCGACGCAGGTGTGAGAGCGCTAACCACGCATGGGGCATCGACAGCGATGCCACTGCATTGGTGCAGAGTGTGCGGGACCCGTTCTTGACAGCACAGCGGTGGCAGCGTCCTTGCACGAAGGTCAAACCACAGCTCAAGGAGCCGAGAAAAGACTGAGCATTGCATAGCGCAGAAAATCCACAAGCTGCTTTGAAAATCAGCCTGAGAGGAATTTAACCGCAGTGTCAACTTGCAGCAACTTGAGCAAGGCCGAGAAGAGTGAAAGGAGAGAGCTCCAGACAGCACCTGATGTTGGCGCAGGCAGCTCGAAGAGTCAGTCGTCGAATATGACGTTGGACACAATGAGCTCCGTGAAGCATCCGGATGCCAAGGGCTGGTCCGAAGGAGCCATGCATGGAAGCTTTGCGCAGTGCGCTAGCTAGCAGTGCGCCGTAGCGCTAGCGCTGTGATGGGGGGCGGAACTCCCTTTCAAAAGGAAAGCCTGGCACCGGCTCCCACGGCGGCTCCGGCTCCAAGCTCGTGCAGGTGCTGGCGGCGGCGCGCAGCACCGCACAGGAAATGGTCCGACCTTCTGCGACCTTTGTTTTTGCTCCTCGCCGAGAAGAGATGTCGATGTCAGCACGACAAAGTCACAAGTCCTTCAATGACTTTGAGGTTGCTCCGTTTCTGATCATGACCATTGTCCTGATTGCATGCACCACAGCTGCACTACGACTTCAAGGGTTTTAGCGAACGTCGGACCTTTGCACAGCTTGAGCAACTCGAGGTTTTGCTGCACTGTTCAGTTTCAGTGCAGATTGCCGGACCTTTGCGCCCTCAGAGTACTCCCAGGACCACAGCACAATCAAAAGCTTCAGCCCTGAGAAATTTTAGCAAACGTGGAGCTGCAGCAGATCCGAAGCAATGAGCAGGATGGGTCATCATGGCCCAGGACTAACTTTCAGAGCTTTTGCCTGGTTTGCCAGCTATTTTCTGCTCAACCTCCTCACCGAGCGAGGAGCCAGCGGACGGCGTTGACACCCGCTTCGAGACGCACGCAGGCCGGACAGGCATGGCCATGGCTGACGAAGTCTGACTTGAGAGCAGTTTCTCACAGGACCCGTATCTGGCTCTGAGCCAGCAGTCGCTTCCACCTAAGGATGCTCCACCAGGCTGCCGAGATTGGAAACGTCATGGGGCAGAGCCCACCCCTCCGCCTGTCAAGGAGACGCATCCGTATCCGGCCGCCCCAGCGTCGGGCCGGGACTGGGGCCGGGCCCCGCGAGTCGGATGTCCTTGGCCTCTCAGGACCGAAGCGTCGTCCGATTGACCTTTCCTGTGCCGAAAGGCCGTTTAAACGTCCGCTGTCGTTACAGGCGAGCGCCGCCTCGAGGCGAGTGCCACCTTTACGCCTTTCTGCCATCTCTGCAGCCGGGCGACCGACAGGACGCTTGGGGGTTGTTGTCAAGCACATTCAAGCACCATGCCGAGCCATGCCCCATGTGACTGACCCTGGTTGCATCGGAAGACTTTTCGGACCATTCACAGCCTCGTACAAACAAATCCAGACGCCAGACTGTTGCCAAAGTTGCTGAGCTTCCGAGGTGATCTTGTGGTAGACTCTTACGTGTTGGCACCGGCGTCCCTCTTGTTCATGATTTTTTTGTCTTCGCCTTGCAGAGGAGACATGTTCATGGCGTCTGCGGCGCCTTTGCAACCACTGTTTCCAGCATTGGTGCTTCCTGCACGGGAAGGTCAGTTAGAGGCCGCCCTAGGGGTTCTGAATCTGACGAGCTGAGCGGCTTTCCACAGTCCAACATCCATGGCCAACGATTGAAGTACTGGTGTCAGTGGCAGGTAGCACGAAGAAGTGCAAGAGCTAGGGGCAAACTGCGATGCTTACTAAGTGGGTGCGGCTGCTGCCCCCAGCCTCTGGCAGCCCGCAGGTCAGCCTGGATGCCGTGCAGACCGTGCAGAAGACTGGTGCCGGACGATTCTTTGTGAGTCTTGGATTGCCAACAGCCGCAAATAGCCACAGCAGAAGTGCAGGCTTCGGCTTCTGTGTTGCGGCACGAAGCCCCTTCGACCCAACAGCCTTTCGACACACCCACAAGACAAGTCACAAAAGCAGCGACTCAGTGATCTTGAGAAAGCCGCACCTGCCTGTCTCCGGCTTCGGAGGATTGGACCGCTCGGGAACAAGATCCTTCATATCACCTCTTGTGGGCCAGGGCCCGAAACCGCGGTTCATATGACACAGGAGGTGGGGCAGTTGTGCTTGCCTGCTGTTTCGGCGGACCTTAGGAGCGCCTTTGATGTTCACATGGCCCAGCGAAGCAGCGAATTGGTGAGCAAGGTGTCCCTGAAGGAGATGCAGGACTCCAGCAGGCGGGTTTGCTCATGTCCCGATCTTGGACTTGCGGTAGCGATGGGGAATGGGCCCGAGTGTTTGCCGGCCGAACGGCCACGGCGAACTCATGTCAGCAGCTGCTGATACATGCTGATATTAGGGTTCCCGGAGGATCGAAGTTTGCAGAGGCGATGGAACAGTGTACGGCAAGATTGTTGAACATGAGCAGCCGCAGAAGAGCCTGGATGAGGCCGGGTGTGCTGCAGCGAAGCACCCGCACGGAGTGCCTTTTGTGTTGGCAAGTCCCAGCCGCGGCAGGTTTCTTTGTCCGTGATCGTGACAAGCTCATCTGGAAAGGCCCGACCAGCCATTCGGCACCAGCACATGCAACTTGTGTCACGTGACCCAGGCCGAGAGAGCCATGCTGGTGATCCAGGGAAATCCGGAACGATTCTGCCTCACTGCGAAGGCAGCAGCTGACGGCCAGCCAGCGGCGATCTTACAAAGCCCTTTCGAATATTTCAATGGCATGGCAAGCTCCCGTCGTCCGTCTATAAGGTTGCCTCCATCGAGCTGCAAGCCTACAGCGAAGAGCATTACCTGGACCTCAGGTCAGCCTGACCCTTGCGACGTGAGCATCTCATGTCAAAGAACTGCAGAGGACGAGTCGCGGTGCAGACACTGCTTTGATTGTATCCAGTTTTTTGGCCGAAGCCTCAGTCAGAGAGGGATTCAGGCTTTCACGAACGGGAACAGCTTTTGTGCGCGTGCTCAAGTTTTCGCACAAGGGGATCCTGCTGCTTCGGGATCGGCCAGATCGGCCCCGCCAGAGCGTCCCTAGGCCGCTCATGAGCGGGGCTTAGCTTAGGTCTTAGGTGAGCAAGATGATTAAATCATCGTTTGCAAGTTTTATAAACAGTTTTGTGGCCAATGTGCCATCCGGCGTCGGAACAACGCATCCCCGTCAAAAAGATCTGGGTCGCTTGCTCAAGCCTTTGCAACATTCACCAGATTTCCAGGGAGAGCTGACAGCGCTCCCTCGACCCCAAACGAAGGAGGTGCCGGCTCCCGCAGACACGCTGACACTCTTCGGTGTGCCGAGCCGAGATCCAGCTTGAATCATCCATGTCAATGTGTTACCTGTGCCCAAAGTAGGGTGAGTCCGACCAGCAATACCTCAGTGTGTTGCAGGATTCTGTCCTGTTCAGTGCACTGCGAGAGATCCAAACTTCTCGTCTGATCTCTGTAACTAAGCGTTGTGCCTTGTACATGTCGTGGCACCTCGACGTAGCAAGCCTCTCGAAGCAGAGCACTGCCCGAGCTTCGCAATGCGGGTCAAAAACTGTGCAGCACCCAGTCAAGTCCAAATTCTAAAATCTAAACATGAAACCATTTCCTGTAAGAATTCCCTTCAAGTTTTCGGGCAAGGGGGCACCAACGACGCGCTACTGGAGCCAGCCGCGGAAGGCAGCCAGCCCAAACGTTTGCTCTTGAAGTTGCAAGACTTGTGTTGTCCGTACGGCTGCATGAACAAATGCCCAGCACCAAAAAGACTAAGTGGCTAAGTGACTATCAATTGAGTGTTGCTGGTAGGGTGCGGTGCGGCAGATTTCTGGCTCGGCCACAAGCCTAGCTTACTGATTCATTGCCTTTGTCGTTTGAGATAGCGCTATCACAAGTCGGATTGCGCGAAGGTTGGCAACGCTGTCGACTGTGTAGAGATACAGCCCGCACCTCATCGAGTGAGGTTGGTCTCAGCAAGATGCAAAGCTATCAGTAACTCCAGCTTGCAGGTTGCGTGGGGGTTCCAACCTCAGTTGCATCAACTGTTGCAGCCTTCTCACAGCGCATCCAACAGAGTCCAACAGACTGGCAGTTCGCGTTCAAGGATTTCGATACATTCTGCAGGCGGATAGACACGGTGTTGTTCTGAAGCGAAGTTTCCCAATTCAGGCCGGTGCATATGTTGCTCGAGAATTGATACATGTCACGACGACAACTTCGTTGAAGCGCATTGGTTGAGCGCCAGCTGAGAACTACAGTAACAACATGGTCTGCTGCATCGCAAGAAGGCTGCAGCGGTGGTGCGGTTGTGCGGTGGTTCGTTCGACGGCTCCAGGGCCACATCATGGGCTCGAGAGGTTTCGGGGCACGGGCAGCAGCAGCTGCAGGAAGCCGGAAGCGCTTGCCGTTCTTGTCCTTCTCACCCGGGTCAAAGGGCCGCAGACGCAGCACACGCGGGGGGGGGCCCTCCGAACGATCGCTGAGGCAAGAGGCTGTTCTACGGAGAGCAAGGCCAGGGCGTCAGGGCGCCAGGGCCAGAGAGCGAGAGTCCTGCAAGCAGCGAAAGCTCGTAGCTTTTGCTGTCGCTTTCGCTTCGCCTCTGGGAGGTGGCTTCCAGCACAAGTCGAGCCGACTCCATCATGACGAAGTCATCCTAGCTGTAACACAGCAAGAGAGGGACTCGTCATGGGCTCAAAACTGAGATCCACACTGGTCCATACCGATACCTCTTCATAAACGCGAATGAGGTTCGTTGGAAACAGCTTAGTCTTCTACACATCTGAGCCTGTTGCTCAGAAGTGAATTTGAGTTATGACAAGCTTTCTCGGCGCTCAAGTCTAGCGGAGTCTAAATTGTTGAGGTGTCAGATCGTTGCCTTTCAGGGACATGATGCCACGAGCAGAAGACGGCTGATTGCGCCCTGCGCCCTTTCACTCCACTCCTCTTGGAATCCAAGCTGAGACGTGCCATCTCCAGGCCCACAGGAAGTCAGATCACCGGCTTGCAGTTTGAGGGGCCAACAACCGAGCTGCCTTGGGCCGCCGCTCAGCCAAGTTCGCTTCCGAAAATGAGTCTTCGCGGTGCCAGGAGCCAGCTCACAGGCATTTACTTGGAACGGATTCCGCTGGATGGAAGCCAGTCGCCTATGTGCGTTCGATGACCCGTGAATAACTTCTCGAAGATCAGGTGCCATGGCCATTGCCCGGATCAGTGGGCATGTAGGCCCCTAGCAGCCCGATGCGTGCATATGCGTGCCGTGCAAATCTTAGATAAGCCATACGCTGAGACAGGCTCTGCTGTGGATAAGCTGGTGCTACAGCAATGCCCCCAGCGCTTGTTTTCGTAGCTAAGCGACGCATGGTGACCAGCCGCATTTGGAGATCCTTTCTCCCACAAGGCTCAGGGATGGTTCCTCTCGGCGTTATGGTTTCGAAGGAGGTGCGGTGGTTCTAACAAGAACTGGAGAGTCACTTGGATTTGTTTCATACGTGGGGAAGGCGATCCTGTGGGTCCTTGGACACTTGATGCCGATGAGCTCATGCCCTACAAAGCAGAAGAGTGGATCCACTTGTTCAGGCAAGCTCGTTCCTTTCGGAGGTATGTGCTTCTGGTTGAGCAAGATCGGCGTGATGCATATCTTGGCAATTCGCTGGCGTTCGTAACTTCCAAAGGCCGAAGGTAGATTCCAACTCCACGTCTGGCTACATTCCCCGGACCAGGCAACATCATTGAGTTTCGGGGGCTGCAGGCCATTACGTTCTGACTTGCGCCTGCCCTTCAGCAATTTGGAATTGTATTTGGCCGGAGGCATCACGGTCTCGACGGTTTGTTCCTATCTCAGACTACTGCAAGTCAGACAGCAGCGCTGCAAGCATTTTCGCTCCGAGGTCGCGCCTCCTGACAGACAAATTTGTGGCCGTTGGCTGAGCCAAAATTCACACCAACACAGCCTGTGTAGTTTCTGCTGCGCCGAGGTTTGGGCTTCACAGGCAGCTGCTTGACTCGGGTGCGGATCAACAGCCCCCTCCTCCGGCATGCTATTCTATTCGCTCGGGTTGCCGCAGGTCACCACCTGCCCACTTGAGGCACATGAAACAGGAGAACAAAATCTGCGGGAGCATTTTCTGCACATTGACTAGCTTTTGGCTGCAAAGGGTCAGCCTCCTAGTCAAATTCCCATACAGCCAGGCAAAGTTCCTGTGACATGGATCTGCGGAGATCCATTTTCCGTATCTGCTGTAGCATCGCACGAGCACCTGACGGAAAGAGCTTTCAACAGCGAATTTGGTTTCCAGATGGTTGCCGGAGACAAGAGCGAACACAAAGTGAAACGAGAGATGAGGTTTTGTTTCGTCCATGTCGCCATCGAAGGATGCTCGAAATAGATTCGGACAGCTTGTCTTGTACGCCATGGATACGACATTCTCAACCTGGTTTAGACTTAATGCCCGAATCTGAAGAACATCCTGCCGTACTATTCAAGGAGGAGAGCACAAAAAGCATTAATAGCACATGGAAGCATTTCTTGACAGGCTACGGGCAACTGATGATTTTCGCATGAAGTCGAACTTTCAAGATATATAGGGATATATGGAGCGTCTTCAAGCTATAATAAGAAACGATATCACATTTAAAATTTTCAGATGGGAATTGAAATATTTAATATTTCAGACTATGGAGGCACGCTATGTTGAAGCCCGAAGCATGACTATTTTCTGGCGCGCTCTGAAAATAATTAGGCTTGTGTATATTACGATACATACTTGGGATTTGACAGGTCTGAGTTCTTCTCGATGGATTCAAATCGGATTCGGTGGGATTCTTCTCTTCGTGGGAATTGAAATATTGTTTGGATTTTATGATATTAATTAATTTAGGGTGGGGGAGATCTTATGATAGTTATCTTCTATTCTATTATTATTATCTAGATACGCGTCTAGTCGGTATATCTAATTATTGAGGGGAATCGGGCGTAATAAATATCGACGATATTCTGATATGGGAAATAAATCCGGTCGAAAAGATATATAATAGTTTAACTAAATAATATAAATTATTGCATTATAACTTTAAAATTCGGTCTGCGTTACGACTTATAAATTGGTGATCTTGATATTCATGATATTAAGAAAATGATCTTACGCACGAAATCGGAAGTCGCATAATTCATTTGCTAATCTGGTGATTCATAGTCATTCAAATATTCTGGATTATATTAAGAAAAAATTTT